>SNQJ01S0029331.1:123512-142511 GCA_010110895.2 Picea sitchensis | reverse complement strand
CCCCCCAAACCTTAACAAACTAAAATCAACTCCTAGAACTTAACTTTAAAACTTAATTAGAAACTAGGGACTACCCCCCTTGGCTTTCCTAGGAGTGAGCCTAGACGGAAGAGGTTCAAGTCAAAGTGACAACGTGGGCTTTGAACCTAGGCATTGTGCCTCCAAGGACACACTAAGTGAGCAGGACTTAGCTCACGTTTGTAAGTGTGTATAAGGACGACAACAGAGCCCAACAAGAGGTCAAAGACAGACCTGTTGGGCAGCCTCATAGTACCTTGTTTCTCTACATGGTATCAGAGCCAATGGTGGCTTAGACTGGTTGATTTTTTGAGCATTGAGTGGACAGTTTTGTTGGACAGTTCAGGGCAGTTTTGGGACAGCTTGTTAGCAGATTTTTGGACAGCTTGTTGGCAGTGTTTGTGGACAGCTTGTGGGCAGATTTGTTGGATAGCTTGTAGGATTGTTTTGGACTTGTGTTTTAAATCTCTTTTCACACCTATTTGGATAGGAGTGAGGCTGATTTGGACAACCTCTTTTCACACCTGTGTGGACAAGAGTGAGGTTGTATTTGACTTCTTTTCACACCTATTTGCTAGGAGTGAGGTTGTGGTGTTACTGCCTCTTTTCACACCTGTGTTGACAAGAGTGAGGCAGTACTCTTGTGTTGTTTTAGCATCGGTGTGAGCTTTATTGGACAACCATGTCGGTGTCCCAGATGTGGGTAGAGGATAGGCTAGATGGAGCTAGCAACTGGAACCCTTGGAAGACCAGGATCATTTTCATCTTAGAGGACCTCGAGGCTCGAACTATGTGATATAGTTGAGGCTCCCGTTATTGTTCCTCCTGTTACTGCTCCCGTCATGGTGGCAGAGTTCAGGAAGAAGAAGAACAAGGTGAAAATGACTATTTGTGACGGGGTGAGAGACCACGTCATTCCACATTTGACTGGTAAAGACTATGCATTTGAAATATGAGATTGTTTATGTAAGCTTTACCAGAGTTCTAACCAGAACCGGAAGATGGTTTTGCAGGACTGGCTCAGGAGCATTAAGATGCTCGATTCTGAGTCTGTTACATCATTCCTTGGCAGATTCACTGAGATCAGAGATGAGTTTGCAACTGTGGAAGAGATAGTGGACCCAGGCTTTATGGTGAGGACAACCTTAAACAACTTTACCAAACCATGGGGCCCATTTGTTCGAGGCATTGGTGCCCGAGAGGTTATGCCTACTTGGGAGAGACTTTGGGATGATTTCGTTCAGGAGGAGACGAGACTCACCTCAGAGTCCTCAGGACAACAACATATTACCCAGGGTGATGAGGACCTTTCTCTGTGGACTAAGGGAAAGAAGAAGACCGACCGAGGTGCTAGATAAGGTCCCAAGGGAGGGGCCAAACCACAACAGAGTGGCGGTGGGCATGAGAGAGACATGAGCACAGTGAGATGCTTTGCTTGTGAAGAGATGGGTCACTATGCAGGATAGTGTCCAAAGAAGAAGAAGAAGCAACATGATGACACTGCAATGACAACATAGGCGATTGAGTTCGTTGCTCAGTATGAGAGGGAGTGTGCGTTCGTTAGTTCTTGTCAACTGTTACACCATCCAACGTCAGGTGGGGAGATAGAGTTGAGGAGGACCTATTGACTCATAGTAGTGATTCAGAGGGAGCTCAGACTCAGTTTTCAGGGACACCATCATCAGGGGTGATTGGTCCACTCGGGTCAACTTCAGTTTCAGAGTTGCCAAGACAGAGGGTTGGTGCAGGGGCTTCAGAGCATCAAGGATTGATGAGGAGGAGTTGCAAGGCACCATAGAGGTTTGAGCCTCACTTGACTACAGAGACGGGCAGATCAGGTTCAGGTTCCACCTCACGTGGAAGTCACTTGGCAAGAGGCCAAGTTGAGGATCTTGGTGAGATGCCGAGATCCAAGTACTCTTGGTGAGATACCAAGAGGGGGAGACTCTTGGTGAGATGCCAAGAATAATGATTGTTGGCGAGATGCCATGAGGTAGAAATCCTTGGTGGGAGACCAAGGTTGAGATCTTTGGTTTGATACCAAGATCTAGGTGATCTTGGATAGGTGGAGATGAACTTCAATCTATAGATCACGCAGATTGAGCAAATCTGTGTGAGAGACTGCTTTCATTGATCAAGGTACAACCATACTCACCGAGTATTTGCCAGTAGGCAACCATGTCCACTGCAGGGATGAGATTGGGGTGAAGGGCACTTTCCTCGGTAAGAGGGAGTGTTGAGATTTGGGTACCTTGGAAAGTGACCCTTTTGTGTTTGTGAGCCTCTAAACACAAGTGGGAAATACTTTGTACTATGTACCATGTACTTTATATCTAATTTCACTTTGACTTAGGAGATTTAAGTCAAAAGTGAAATTTGGTCATTTTAGCCTAAAATAACTATTAATTCACTTTGTGGATGAATTGAGGGACATAAAGTGAAACTATGGAAAACTTGAGTAAAGTGGGTTTTGAGTTGAGATTCTTTTGGAGAGATCTCAACCCTTGATTAGAGATGGGATGAGATGATCTCATCCACCCATCTTTTAGGTTTCCTTATGTTTTCTTAAGAGGGGCGCATAGGGAAAAGAGAGGCTCATTCTCACTTGTATGTTCACCAAAGGAGCTTGGAGAAGGGCAAGGAGATGGGAATGGAAGCATTGGGAAAGGAGAGCTTGGGCGCCTCCTTTCATGGAGGGCTCATGACGGCTTAGCGCCCAGTTTATTTGTGGTGATCACACTTGCTTGGAGGAGGGTGCACCATAGGAGGGGGCACACAGCTAGCAGGGAGCAGTTTTACTTGGAGGAAGTCAGATTTGATTGTTTTAGTGGAGGCAACACACAAGAGCACATTGTGGTGCAAGGGATTCTTCTTGAGAGCATCCAGGTTCAAGGGCGCTTCACTTCAGTGGATAGAGGAACAAAGGGAGAGGGCACACTAAGCTTGGGCGCATATCTCCTTGGATCCTTTGGCAAGGCTCGAGAGGAGCTTGCTTTGTATACATGTTCCATCATATTGTATTTGTTGTTGTATCTCATGCTTTAGACACCGCTTATATATACTTCCATTCTAAACTGGTTTTCCCCGGGGGGGTTTTATCCAGGGTCATGTTGACCAAAAATACTTGTGTTCATTTCATGCATGCTTAGAATTGTAAATCAACATTTAGGGTTGTAAAGATCTAGAGGTAGTGTTATTTGTTTTGAGTATATTGCATGTGCTAACATTGGGATAATAAAACACTTGCAAGGGCACCTCAAAAGGACACTTAACCATCAAAACTGTGACCAGAAAGTACTTGACTATTTGCTGTCCTAAAACAACAACAAAGGACAATCTTGAAGATCAAACTTAGAGCCCAACAAGAGGTGAAAGACAGACATGTTGGGCAGCCTCATAGTACCTCGTTTCCCTACAATATCATCACAGGTCAACCCAGCTTAGTCCATTGAGGAGTACGACCTGGAAAAATATCCCAACCACATCATCTCCACCTCAAGGGTCATTGGGTACCAACCCAATATATCGTGACAGGTCAAATTGGATCAGTCCATCGAGGAGTTTGACCTGGAAAATGTCTCACGAAGCTAATCATCATAGGTCAACTCGGCTCAGTCCATCGAGGATTACGACCTGAAGAATGTCTCACGAAGCCGATCATCACAGGTCAACCCAACTCAGGCCATCGAGGAGTGGGACCTGGAGAATGTCTCAAGAAGTTGATCATCATAGGCCAACCTGGCTCAGTCCATTGAGGAGTACGACCTGGAGAATGTCTCACGAAATTGCAATCATCATCACTCTGAGAGATTCACACAACTCTAGTTATCACAATGAATCACGGTGGGATCCAACATCTACCCAAACAATTCTGCAAGGAGCTTCAAAAGCCACACTCCTTCGCGTACTGTCATACATATTGCAATATACTTGGCTTCTGCGATACTCAAGGCCACAAAAGTCTGTTTCCTGCTACACCAGGAAACTATGGCATACCCCAAAGTGAAGCAACACCCTGAGGTGCTCTTCCTGTCAATTGTGCTTCCTTCCCAATCAGAATCAACATATCCCTGCAATCTCATGTCAATGTTGGAAGCATATCTCAGGTCATATCCAACTGTGCCTCTTAAGTATCTCAATACATGCTTCGCTACTACCCAATGCATCTGTCTCGGCTGACTCATGAACTGGCTAAGTGCACTCATTGCTTAGCAAATATCTGGTCTGGTGTTAACCATATACATCAATGATCCAATTAGCTGCCGGTACATAGTCAGATCAATCAAATCTGAATCGGAAGAAGACTCACTCAACTTCTTCAGATTCGATACCATCGGTGTGGCCATGGACTTACTGTCCAACATCCCAAATCTCCTTAGAATCTCAACTGTGTGCTTCCCTTGACTTAGGAAGATCTCATTAGTTCTCTGCCACACCTTTAGTCCCAAGAAATAGTGCATCATGCCAAGATCCTTCATCTCAAATTCAGAGGCCAACTCATACTTGCACCAAGTATTGAGGCATTTTGCTTCGGTGAGAAATAAATCATCAACGTATAGGATCAAAATCAGGGACTCACCATCATCAACCTTATATTACAGGTTGGCATCAACAACACTCTTGCCGAAACCCAAACTCATCAGGTATCCATCAATCCTCGCATACCAAGCTTGAGGTGCCTGCTTCAGTCCATACATGGCCTTCTTTAACCTACACACATGGGACTCGTTCCCATGAATCACAAAACCATCTGGCTGCTTGATGTACACCTCTTCCTCAATCTCTCCGTTGAGGAAGGCTGACTTCACATCCCTCTGACGTGGTATCCAACCCATTGCTGAAGCAAGGGCAATACTCATCCGAATGGAGGTGTTCCGAGCAACAGGAGCAAATGTCTCCTCATAGTCTATTCCCTCTACTTGAAAGAATCCTCTAGCCACAAATCTCTCTTTGAGCTTCTCAATGCTCTCGTCAACTGCACGTTTGATCTTATAGATCCACTTGGATGTCACCACAGACTTCCCCTTAGGTCTCGGAACAATATCCCACACATCATTCTTCATGATGGACTGATACTCCTCCATCATGGCATCTCTCCATACCTGCTGACTAGATGCCTCCTCATAACAAGAAGGCTCATAATCAATGACGTGGCTCATCGCTAGAACATAGCTCGAGAATTTCTGAGGTCTCTTACTTTCTCTAAAAGTACCATGGGGAGCTGCATGTCCCTCTGCCTCCTGCAAAGTCTGACGAGCCCATGCAGGCCTCTTTCATCCTACTGCAATATCTCTAGGAACATCAACAGGATATACAGGATCAACTGGATCAACAGGCTTAACTGTCTCAATGGGCTATGTTATCGCACAATTTGTACTTAGTCCAAGGGAAAAGGTTAAAGGAAGACAAATTGGCGTAAAAGGTGGTTATCCTATCACTGTCACCTCAATAGGATACCTCTTTCTATTTAGGGTTGATGGCCCAGGGGAGACGTCCCCGGTGACTTGGGGTTTGAGAAGGCAAAGGTTAAAGTGTCTATGAAAATATCCCCTCTCACAAGTCACACTGATCAAAAAGTCCCAGGGTTTTAACCAACGAAGTAGTGAAGTATTAAGATGTACCTGCCCAAAACAAAGCAACAAGAAAAGATATCTTTAACAAGTACAACTTGCTGTTAGTACTTCATAAAACCATGGACTTTATCAATAAAAGCAATAGTTGATATATGGTGAAGCAAACATAAATTTATAGCAGCAATGTTTATAAGACAATAGCTTCACAATAAATGCCTTAAAATGGCTTCAAAATGACCAATAATAATTACTCATCAATACGAAAGTACTAGCATTTGTTAGAAGCAAATAAGGCAGTGTATGAATCAACTTTACAATTGCTTTTAGGTGCTTTTAGTGTTGCAATAGATGGCTGTAGCTTACTTTAGTAACATCAGCAAATAGGTTAGTAGATTAGACTATTCTAAGGTTAGGAGTAGTTAGTAGAGAGCTTAAGGTAAAGGTTTTGATAGTGGTTTTTGTCAATCACTCAATTGTAAGGCTTAGATTAGAGTGCTTTTTTAGGGTAAATGGAGTCCTTTTAGGCAACAACAAATCTTGAATGAACAAATGATAATAAGAGAGCTAGAGACAAGAGGGGTCAAAGTGTTGGTAGCCCAAGGCTTCAATTACCAAACCTTAGGGGAAAAAGGCTACTAAGTAGTAGGTAACCCTAGGCCCTAGTAGTTTTCCTCCTTCTTTAGCTCAAGGATCAAGTAGATGACGGCTTAGATGAAGCAAAAGGTGCTAGGGTGTTGCAATGGCAAGGCCCTTAGCAAAAAGCTTCAAGAAAATCTGTTTTCTAGCACAATCTAGTAGGTGAAAGTTATTAAGGCAAGAACAATAACATGTGCTTTAGCCTCCTAGGGTTTTAAGCTAGCAGTTTCATAATCTTAGTATAAATGCAAGATAAATACAACCATAACCATTCAATGAAGAAAAATTGCAGAAAATTCACTTAAATTTTCCAAGAATCATTTAGCAAATACCCTAGTTGAACACTTCCACCAAGAAAAATGCCAAAATACTCCAAAATACTCCAAAATAAGCCTTCTTCAAGAAGTGCGCACTAAATTTTAGCCAAGAAACCCTAAGTAGGGTGCAAATTTCAAACCTCACCAATTGTGAGTGAAAGATAATGAAATAATACAAGGGAAAACCCCTTATTTATATAGTTACAATGACCAGAATTAGGTCAAAAAGGCTGACATGGCCAGTTTACATGTAATATCCAATTTTTACATTAAATGACAAATTAAAACCCTAAATCAAGCAGAAAAGGTGACGTCATGCTCTTTTAGGGTGATGTTAGGCCTTTTTGGTGAAATGTTGGCCTCTAGGAGCAAAACGTTAGGCCTCCCAAGGCCTCTGGATCAAGCCACATGTGCCACTTGGCACATAACTGCCTCCAAAGTGTCCATCAAACGCTGGTGATGTCAAGGGTCACAGAGGTGATGTCAAGGGTCACAGAGGTGACGTCATGGGCCTTTCAAAGCCAACATCATCGTGGGAGGGCAAGACCCCCCTAGGACCAAGCTTGCCGGGCTGTCTCTGGTGGAACGTCCTCCTCTCTCTCTGGTGCAAGCCTCTGTCCTATCTTTGCCCTTGGCTGGGGTCTCAACATCCATTTGGTGGGATTTTAGCCCTATGGAGGGTCGAACTGATCATCTCCCCATGTGTCCCTGTCCGTCGGATGTGGCCCTGCAACAACAACAAGTACGCCCTCCATGGGCTCATAAGTCACAGGGATCATAGCAATGTCAATCACATCTAATAATCAAGTTATTTAAACATGTGCATAAAACCCCCTTTTCCCAGACAAGTGCTCAAAGACGTTATGCTATTCAACAAGCCAGGTTTGGAGAGGACGTCGGGAGGTCCTATTGGGCTAATTCTCATTGAATGTGAGATGTTTCCAGGTGAAGACAAATCTAGGCCATGTAAGTGGATGAGGTGGTGAGGGATGTTTGAGCAATGGGTGCAGTGATGACAGGAGAATGCATGGCTTACCTGTGGGTGCCTATGAAGAGGGTGAGTTGCACCTTGTCATGGATGTAGATGTTTCTAAGCCCATTCAATGCTTTTTATCTTTTTATCTTATTGCTTTTTCTTTCAAGAGACTAGGTAGGGGACACTGCCCTGGCGTGGTGACCAGTGGTGACAATGTTACCCATAAGCATTTCAAGGAGATGAGAAGGCTGGCTCGTGATGATACCCCCTTTCTCTTGACTATGCCACCAAGAGCCACTACCTTGATGTGGTGACCAACTGAATGGTAGTGTCATACTCATATTGCTACATGCCCATGGACCTAATAGGCTGGCTTGTGATGAGACCCCCTATCCTCCAACTAGGTCTTGATTTTATTATTTTATGGGTCCCTTTGTTTCTTGCTGAGAAACCTTTTATTGCTTTCTCGGGGATCCCTGGGCGAAGCATCTGAAGGTTTTGTTCTTTTGGATTTTATCTTTTGCCAACTACTTTTACCCTCTGGGCCTTTAGCCCCTTCTTTCCACAATGTAAGGTACAACCCTTTTCTAGCTTGGCAAACTCAGTGCCCGAACCAATGTATGGAATGGATGTGAGGGAAAAAAGATGAAAAGTGGTAAGTATGGTGGGAACGGACGATGACCTTTCATGAACCCTCCCAGTGGCAACTCAAACCCTATGGGAACCAACTTGCTAGGGCATCGTGTCATCCCCCCCAGGTGTGGACAAGTGGAAAGGCATAAGGTCCAAGCACATGTTTGAAGTAAAAAGAATTAAGTGCACATATTCAAATGTTTTGAGAATCAAAGTGACACATACCATGATAGCCAGACTCATTACCTCATGGAGCAAGACCCACTGTTGCTGAAGGACCAGGCCGATGGGATGGATGCTGTTGCTGCTGACAAGGTGGAGGCGCTGAAGAAGAAAGATGGGCCTTGTAGGGCCAAGCTCAAGTCAATATGGCTCACAGTACTCCATGTCTAGGACTTGTGGGCCTCAAGACATAATCTCCTTAGTTATCCCTAGGCTAGGGGATAACATCTGGCTCCATCTCGGGGACATGTGCTCACCGTGAGAACTTCAACATCTCTGGCATGACCTGTGACCTTCTTGATCTAAACAAAAAAATATTAGTAATCATTTGGGGTGGTGATATCACCCCTAGCTCATATATGGTATAGTAAATGAAAATAAGCAAGCATATATACAAATGTAAACACGACTACTCTAGCATGAAATGCATATGGTATATACAATGAATGCAAATGCCTACCTACTTACCTCTACTTACCTGTTGGTTGAATGCTAGGTGTAGTCAAATAGCCAGTGAAACCACCCTAACAATGTCTCACAATACTTGCCTCTGTGGTTCATCATAAACCAAAGCAGTGATAAGTTAAGCACAAAAATAACACGAGTTAGAAAATGTATTGTATCATTGGAAATGGTAAGGTCTAGCTCATGGAGGCGGGTGGGAGGGAAAAAGTGGTGCCAGGTCATACTGTCAGAAAAGAGCTCAATCCATCTCAGAAAGGGATCGTGAAAAGTCAAGGGTTCAAAAGACTGACTCGAAGAGTCTGAATGCTGGCTACCTCAGACGTCTTCACAATCTGAGAGCTGGGAAGGGATTAGCAAGAACCGAAAGGATGACCGACAATTCCTTAAGGGGAAGTTGGAAGACTGTGATAATAAGCTTCTCCTCAAGGTACCCAACCTTCCCCCAAAAACCAAAAGGAGGATTTGTCTTACAGAAGACTTGGGATAAGGGACATGTTTTTGAACCATGCCCTTAGTGACATAGCGAGGTAAAATAATCAAAGGGAGGTAGAAAATCTCATCACAAATATTCTGCTTTAGGCAAACAACTTCCTCACTCCCATCAGTATCTGAGCACAATGATGGTTGATAATTTTCTTCATAGAATAAGTCCAAGTGCTCAAAGGAACTATCATCAAAGTCCTCAAGGTATGACCGAAAATTATTAGGAGAGCATAGCATCAGGTCATCCTTGGGTATTTGAAAAAAAATTGTAATCATGTCATGTCCTTGTTGCCAAATGTCAAATTTATTAGTAACTTCATGTGATAATGGTAAAGGCAACTTTTTGACATGACCCTCATTGTCGTAAATGGGATCCCCATCATATCCAATCACATCCCAATTACGCTTCCCGACATGTATGAACTCTTCAATATTATCAACAAAATCATTATCTTCATTATAGCATGAAGGGGTAAAAACGTCCAACACTTCTTCACTTTCCACATCACAAGATAAAGAATCATTAAAAAATTGGGAAAGGAAACAACTCATCTTGCTTACTCCTTGTGCAGGAGCTTCGAGTATTTGGATGACTTTATCAAATGGAAGACTTGCTTCTACATCTTCAATTGTACAACAAGGAGGATCTACCTTGCTCGAGGATTCCATTTCTCCTTCACTCTCTGAATCATAGATTAAGGTATTATCAAAATCTTGAAAAGGAAAGTGACTAACCTCATCCTCTTCTTCTTGTGTAGGATGAATAGGCTCGTGGATGGCTTCATCAGAGGGAGGAGCACGTATCGATACTTCATCATCGTGTTTGATATCTCCAGGGTCTCGCTCTTTAACCCTATCTTTGTTATCTTTGGTAGAAGCATGAGTAAATTCTTGTTCTTCCTCATGGGATTGGTAACCTTGATCAAGACCCCCTTCCTCAACCTCTTGTTGACTGATGTCTTGTTCTAAATCTTCCGGGGTTTCTTCAATAGATGTCTCAAGGGAGGGTACTCTCTTGGGAATATTTGGGGTGTCTTTGGGCTCACAAGCCTTGACTACTGGAACAAAGGATTGTTCTTTGAATGAGATGTTGGCTTCGATTTCTGTAGCCATATTATAAACTTCATGGATTGTTCTTTGAATGAGGACATGTTGGTGACCCGGGGGTTGGAGAAGGCAAAGGTTAAAGTGTCTATGAAAATATCCCCTCTCACAAGTCACACTGATCAGAAAGTCCCAGGGTTTTAACCAACGAAGTAGTGAAGTATTAAGATGTACCTACCCAGAATAAAGCAACAAGAAAAGATATCTTTCGTAAGTACAACTTGCTATTAGTACTTCATAAAACCATGGACTTTATCAATAAAAACAATAGTTGATATAGGGTGAAGCAAACAGAAATTTATAGCAACAATGTTTATAAGACAATAGCTTCACAATAAATGCCTTAAAATGGCTTCAAAATGACCAAGAATAATTACTCATCAATACCAAAGTACTAGCATTTGTTAGAATCAAATAAGGCAGTGTATGAATCAACTTTACAATTGCTTTTAGGTGCTTTTAGTGCTGCAATAGATGGCTGTAGCTTACTTTAGTAACATTAACAAATAGGTTAGTAGATTAGACTATTCTAAGGTTAGGAGTAGTTAGTAGAGAGTTTAAGGTAAAGGTTTTGATAATGGTTTTTGTCAATCACTCAATTGTAAGGCTTAGATTAGTGCTTTTTTAGGGTAAATGGAGTCCTTTTAGGCAGCAACAAATATTGAAGGAACAAATGATAACAAGAGAGCTAGAGACAAGAGGGGTCAATAATTGAAGTGTTGGTAGCCCAAGGCTTCAATTACCAAACCCTAGGGGTAAAAGGCTACTAGGAAGTAGGTAACCCTAGGCCCTAGTAGTTTTCCTCCTTCTTTAGCTCAAGGATCAAGTAGATGACGGCTTAGATGAAGCAAAAGGTGCTAGGGTGTTGCAATGGCAAGGCCCTTAACATAAAGCTTCAAGAAAATCAGTTTTCTAGCACAATCTAGTAGGTGAAAGTTATTAAGGCAAGAACAATAACATATGCTTTAGCCTCCTAGGGTTTTAAGCTAACAATTTCATAATCTTAGTATAAATGCAAGATAAATACAACCATAACCATTCAATGAAGAAGAATAGCAGAAAATTTAGTTACATTCACCAAGAATCATCTAGCAAATACCCTAGTTGAGCACTTCCACCAAGAAAAATGCCAAAATACTCCAAAATAAGCCTCCTTCAAGAAGTGTGCACTAAATTTCATTCAAGAAACCCTAAGTACGGCACAAATTTCAGACCTCACCAAGTGCGAGTGAAAGATGATGAAATAATACAAAGGAAAACCCCTTATTTATACAGTTACAATGACCAGAATTAGGTCAAAAAGGCCGACATGGCCAGTTTATATGTAATATCCAGTTTTTACATTAAATGACAAATTAAAACCCTAAATCAAGCAGAAAAGGTGACGTCATTCCCTTTTAGGGTCACGTTAGGCCTTTTTGGTGAAACGTTGGCCTCCAGGAGAAAAACGTTAGGCCTCCCAAGGCCTCTGGATCAAGCCACACGTGCCACTTGGCACATAATTGCCTCCAAAGTGTCCATCAAATGCTGGTGACGTCAAGGGTCATAGAGGTGATGTCATGGGCCTTTCAAAGCCAACATCATCGTGGGACGACAAGACCCCCCTGGGTCCATGCTTGCCGGGCTGTCTCTGGTGGAACGTCCTCCTCTCTCTCTGGTGCAAGCCTCTGTTCTGTCTCTGCCCTTGGTTGGGGTGTCGACATCCATCTGGTGGGATTTTAGCCCTATGGAGGTCCGAACTGATCATCTCCCCATGTGTACCTGTCCGTCGGGTGTGGCCCTGCAACAAGAAGTACACCCTCCATGGGCTCATAAGTCACAGGGATCATAGCAATGCCAATCACATCTAATAATCAAGTTATTTAAACATGTGCATAAAACCCCCTTTTCCCAGACAAGTGCTCAAAGATGTTATGCTATTCAACAAGCCAGGTTTGGAGAAGACGTCAGGAGGTCCTATTGGGCTAATTCTCATTGGATGTGGGATGTTTCCAGGTGAAGACAAATCCAGGCCATGTAAGTGGATGAGGTGGTGAGGGATGTTTGAGCAATGGGTGCAGTGATGACAGGGGAATGTATGGCTTACCTATGGGTGCCTTTGAAGAGGGTGAGCTGCACCTTGTCATGAATGTAGATGTTTCCAAGCCCATTCAATGCCTTTTATCTTTTTATCTTATTTCTCTTTCTTTCAAGAGACTAGTTAGGGGACACTGCCCTGGTGTGGTGACCAGTGGTGACAATGTTACCCACAAGCATTTCACGGAGATGAGAAGGCTGGCTTGTGATGAGACCCCCTTTCTCTTGGCTATGCCACCAAGAGCCACTACCCTGGCGTGGTGGCCAACTGAATGGTAGTGTCATACTGCTACATGCCCATGGACCTAATAGGCTGGCTCGTGATGAGACCCCCTATCGTCCAACTAGGTCTTGATTTTATTATTTTTTGGGTCCCTCTGTTTCTTGCTGAGAAGCCTTTTATTTCTTTCTCGGGGATCCCTGGGCGAAGCATCTGAAGGTTTTGTTCTTTTGGCTTTTATCTTTTGCTAGCTACTTTTACCGTCTGGGCCTTTAGCCCCTTCTTCCCACAAGGTAAGGTACAACCCTTTGCTAGCTTGGCAAACTCAGTGCTCGAACCAATGTATGGGATGGATGAGAGGGAAAAAAGATGAAAAGTGGTAAGTATGGTGGGAATGGACTATGACCTTTCATGAACCCACCCAGTGGCAACTCAAACCGTATGGGAACCAACTTGCTAGGGCATCCTGTCATTCCCCCCAGGTGTGGACAAGTGGAAAGGCATAAGGTCCAAGCACACGTTAGAAGTAAAAATATTTAAATGCACATATTCAAATGTTTTGAGAATCAGAGTGACACATACCATGATACCCGAACTCATTACCTCATGGAGAAAGACCCACTACTGTTGAAGGACCAGGTCGATGGGATGGATGCTGCTGCTGCTGACAAGGTGGAGGCGCTGAAGAAGAAAGATGGGCCCTCCAGGGCCAGGCTCAAGTCAATATGGCTCTCGGTACTCCATGTCTTGGACCTGTGGGCCTCGAGACATAATCTCCTTAGTTATCCCTAGGCTAGGGGATAACAGGCTCAACTGGCTCCCTCTGAATTGCTAAAGGGTGAGTGGGAGAAAACACCATCTCCTCCTGCCTCTCACTATCAATCTCTATGTGAGATCCTCTTGATCTCCTGAAGGCTACTTCCTCCTGAAAGGAAACATCCCTGCTCACCTCAATCTGTCTCTGTCCTGGGATGTTGATCCGATATGCCTTCGAAGATTCACTGTACCCAACAAATGTACCCTTCTTGCTTGAAGGGTCTAACTTCGTCCTTTTCTCCTTTGGTAAGTGAATGTATATAGGACACCCAAATATCCTGAGGTGTCCAACCATAGGCTTCGCTTTGGTGAAAGCATCCTCAGGAGTCATGTTCCTCAAAATCCAAGTCTGAAGATCACATAGTATAAGTATCCACTCAAGGAAGCAATTGTCATAGGCCCACACAAATCTGAATGCACCAAGTCCAAGATCCCCTTGGATCTTCTGTCACTGCCCGAAAAAGATCCCTTGGCATTCTTGCCAAGAGCACAACCTTTGCAAATGGCATCATGCTCTACACGGAGCGTTGGAAGACTTGTCACCATCTTCCCCAGAGCGGGAAGAGCTCGATAATGTAAATTAGCAAGTCTCCTATGGCATGACTCACTCAGACTGATAAAATCATGCATCAAGGCTTGAACTGGTCGAACTGTCAATCTGTACAAACTCCTTGTATGGTTAGATTGCTTTATGTCTCAAAGTAGAGACTATCTAATATGTTGCCTTTTGCATTCGTCACTATAGCTCCCTCTCAGAGCTATCATTGGTGACCTGCCTCCGTGGTCACCGGCCCGAAACAAGAAACAAGAACAACAACATCTCCATGGCAACCTCCATGGGATTTAACAAGATAACTTGCCCGAAACAAAGTCAACAACCAAGAATATCTCCTAGAGGAGATCAATTTAGCTTGCAAACAAGTGCATCTCATAATAATCATAACTTCAATAGATCGGAATGCAACATAAGATCGTAATAACGCCATAACAACTTGAGGCATATCAAAACAATGAAACCTAGAGTCTTCGCTTCCAGGGAGGGTGCGTTGTTTCTTAGAATGTACTGGATCTGAGATCCTTTGGATCTACAGATTGTCGCTTGGACAAAAAATCCCTTCTCTTGCAAACACCCTCATGATAATGATACAATTTTAAACATATACAAGTGCATACCTCAACTTGTCTTCTAATCTCAAGGCTTGCGCAACTGGCAACTGCAACTGGCGACTGGCAACTGCAACTGGCACGAAGAAATTGGCATTGTAACTGCAACTGGCACTGCAACTGCAACTAGCATGAAGCATTTGGCACTGTAACTACAACTGCAACTGGCACGAAGCAACTGGCACTACAACTGCAACTGCCTCCAATAGGTTGCTCAACGAGCTTGACAAGGTTTAGATCTTGAGCAACGGAAAATTGCAGCAAGGCGGTAAATCTCACGATCTTCCTTCCAGTGATTAGACTATTCCGAAGGAAACCAACTCTGATACCATGTTGAATTTTCATTAGTTTCGTTAGTATTAGATTTACCATAACAATTTAATCTTCTTTTTGCATGTTCGTTTCACCATAGGCGATGCTGCACCATCGCCAACCAACCATCGACACCTATGCGTGCCTTCCCCTGAGCTAAGCATATACTGCAATATAAAGCAATAGTTTATCCTGGGAAACCCTTCTACACAAGGGAAGAAAACCCAACAACATTTCTTATAGAGAATATCCTTGCCAAGAACAAGCTCTATCTACTAGAGCAAACCAACAAAGAAGAATACTTATCTCCACAAGAGATAACCCAACACTGCAACAAACATTAAACCCTAGCCACAACGCTAGAGTATATGGCCTCCACTAGCACACTACCAAGACAAGATAAACCCTAGCCAAAGTGCACCATTCTTCCTTCCTCCTTTGTTGGACAGCTGCAACTGCAACTCTCCACTAAACTTGCGCTCTAGGTGAGTGAGAGAGTGTGACAAATGAGGAAGGCGTCACCTTTATTTATACTGGACTAGGCAGGTGTAATTTCCAGTAGGGCCGACCTGACTTCATGGAAAATATATTTCTCTTTGTCTTTTTCCTGTGGGGCCGACCTCCCTTCTGGAGCATTATATTTCTTCTTTATTATTTTCTGTGAGGCCAACTTCTCTTCTGGGATCTTCTTTGACTTCTTGGCATCTTCATCTATAAGAAAAGTTGTCCTGGAGGTGAATACCTCCCGCTGCTACAAAAAACATCAACAAGTGCAAGCAACCTCCTCAAGGTGGACGTCTCCTGAAAATATGGTTTGAATCAAGTTGAACCTCAAAAGGTAGCACATGTGAAACCTCCAAGTGAAACGTCCTCTTGACAAGGCATGGAAGAGTGTGTAAAATGGCTTCAAATGGTGGACATACTCCTCAAATCAAGTGCTAAGAAAGTGAATCTATGAAATAAGGCATCAAATATATGAACACATGTGGAATGCCATCAATGCTCAACTAACTCCATGAAGAAAGGGGGCGACCCCTTGTCAACCGATGAAATAGGGCTAGGCCTCAACTTGTGTGCCAGATACTCCTCCAAAGTTGGCATGTCTCAACAATAAGGCATGAGGAGTGCAATGTGGTCTCATAAAATGGAGTGCTCAACAACAAGGCACCAACATGTGTGCAACAAACTACTGAAGCTCAAGGTCCAAGATGTAACAACATAAGTGTGCCAAGGGATAAATCCATGAATAAGGGGTTACTCCATCATAACAACATGTGCTAAGCCATACAATTGATCAAAGGAGGGGGCTGCATTCATCATTGAAGGAATAAGAGTATGAAAAGTGTGTATGTGCCTCCACATATGAGCCAAAGAATTGGAACGACTTTCATCACTCAAGAAATAACATGATGCCAAGTGAGTATATGCCTCCACATATGGGCCAAAAAAGGGGAATGCTCCACATAAGACCATGATCCACCTCAAAAGTAACCCATCCATGTGTGAAAAACATCCATAAGAGCTAGGGTGTTGGAGTGGTGGGCTTCTTAACCATGCTAATACCTACTCATCAAAGAAATAAACCATATGAAAAAGAGGAGGGATATGCCAAGTGCTCTACACCATCATGAATCCAACCAGATGAAGATGCCAATACAATGTCAACCTAGCCCAAAAGTGCTCGGGCGTTCCATCAAGGGAGTCATACATCCTCAAATCCAATCATCTAGCAATAAATGGAGGCTAGAACATCACATGACCAATTGTTATGCTATCTCTCTAGGATAAGCAAGTATACCAAGCAAAGCACCATCAAGACATCCATGATCATATCATCTCATCAACTATCAACAAAGGCATGAAAATCATCAAGTGGACTCACAACCCCTAGGCCATCGAAATCTCCCTTAACCTGTAAACCAACCTTTGTGATAAAATTCACAAGAGTAAAGAAAACTTCACTCGTGTAGGCCTCATGCAAAATGAGGGGTAACACCTTCAACTAGAAGCTTCTGCATTCCCAACTCATAAGCGTCTTGTCTCCAAAAATGGATTTCCTTGGAATATAGTTTTTTTTATTACTATAAATTGGGCTCAGTGGTTGAACCACACTTGTTTTCCTTTTCTTTTGATTAATAAACTTTTATCTTCGCAACAATATTTGAAAGGAAGAATACAATATCTCATTTCTACCAATATTAGTTACCAATAAGAGACATAACATAATACAAAACATAACTATATTTTTCTAAGAGAAGTACTAACTTCTTTTTGAAGATCAACTTATCTCTCTCGCTGGCTTACTATTCCTTCCTAGTGTTGATGTATTAGCATCGGACAGGTACTTCCACCTAGGCTCGGTGTCTAGCTTGTGGAAGTTGTCCTTGTAACCTCTCAAAACCTTAGGAGTTCACTTTATGTGTTAATTATTAAAGTGAATGATCTTTTAGATTAATGTGAGATTAATTAAGTTAAATGCCTAAGTTTGGTGGCATTAATAACTCAAGTGAATTGATTAAGTCCTAGTTGTTAGATCTGTTACCTCTTAGTTGCACCAGGAAAGACTTAGGATGACCTGCAACGTGGAAAAGGCACTTGTTCAAATTTAGAATCCAGAAGTCCTATTGGGCAACATTGCCCCTTCATTTCTTCTTCTTCTTCTTCTTTTATGCATGTTCCATACCCTCCTCGGGGGAATTGTATAGAATGAGCTAGCATGAGGTCTCTTGTATGTAAAAGATTCAGCTCCCTAAGACATGGTTATTAGTGCATACTCTAGAGTGTTTTTTTCACTCAATCCTCCAAAGCTGGAGTGTGTCCTAATGGCTGTGCCTTAGTGTGTTTTGTCCGAGTCTAGTGTCAAATGTATATTACCATGCTAGTCATTAGTGCAAAGTCTTATGGACATGCATTAGGTCCTTCTAGGATTTTTTAACGTAAAATGTCTAGTTAAATGACGTTTTACCTTGTAAATTTCATGTAATTAATTAATAAGTGGTACTAGGAGGTGTTAATCACCTAGGGGAGTATTATTTTCTAACTTAGAATACCCCCTTAACCCTAGTACCCCCTTTTCGAGCAAAATAATTGATTTTTACCCATAAAAATCAATTATTTCCTCAAAAAGGTGAATTAATTCTCTCCCTATTTTTAAGGAAACATGTGTGGGACATGTTTTTAGCTTGTCTTCAGTTCACTCTACCTCACTGGTGGTTAGTGGTACTTGAGGCGAGTTAGGAGAGAGTTAGTGGTGAGTTGAGTCTAGTTGATGGAGATCGCAAGGAGAGGTGCGCCCTCTCTCTTGAGAGGTGGCGCACTTTCCTTGAGAACGCCAATGCCAAGGAAGGTCGTGCCCTCTCTCTCCCTCTTTATTTGAGTGGTGGCACGCATCTCTTTCTGTTTGCTGGAGTGGTGACATACCTTCCCCTACTTACCTTGAGATGTGGCACATCCCTCTCTCACACATGGCTCGTCCCTACTTGGAAAATGCACCCCTCACACTGGGAATTGTGCCCCCTTTACTTATTTAAGCAAGTGACCTCCTCCTCATTTGGTAAATGAGAGTTTGGGCTAGCATGTGGATTGTATTGCTATTGTAATACTATTTTGGAATAAAAAGAAGACTTTGGAGATCACGTGTAATATACCAGATATAAAATGTATTCAGAGCTGAAATAAAATGCTAGTAATGGCAGAATAACAGCAATATAACCAGAACAATCACCACAATAACACTGAAATGATATAAGAATAACAACAGAAATAGCACTTTGAATCTGAAAGCAATGTTCACGGGCCTCTTCGAGGGGGCAACCTCTAGTTGAGCAGAGCTCTATTACAGTAATATCCAAGTTAGGGTTCTCATACCCTCGACTCCTATTTATACTAAAAAGAAGCATCTAGAGGAAGATCCTTCTAGAAGCGAAAGCTTCTATTAGGTCTTCTTACATCCGCCTTATTCTATTTTATTGAAAGGCCTTATTA
>SNQJ01S0029331.1:53469-71208 GCA_010110895.2 Picea sitchensis | reverse complement strand
TACTTCATGTCTAGGACCTGTGGGCCTCGAGACATGATCTCCTAGTTATCCCTAGATATCGGGGATAACAAAGTCGACCCACAAGAAAAGAATAAAGTGAAAATAGAATTCCAGGAAGAGAAGTCAGCCCCAACTAAGTACCTTGAAGACTATAAATAAAGTGACGCCCTGCTCATTTGATCACTCACTCACACAACTATCTCACTCAAGAAGAAGGCGCAAGTTTGAGGCAAGAAGAAGACGCAACTACTGCAACAACTGGGGTTTCTTGGTGACTCTTGGTGATTTCTCTTGTGCACTATCTCTAGAAGAGTTGCGCTAGTATTATGTGGTGGCTCAACTACCATCGCTAGGGTTTGACAGGGAGAAGAGATAAGTTCTTGTATCAGGGTTTCCTCATTATTAGTTTTGCTCTTGTGAATAGAGCTTCTTCATGGTTGTATTATATTATCAGAAGGATTCTCTCTAAGAAAAGTTGGCTGTGTTTTTCCCTCGGTTTGGGGTTTTCCAAGGATAAATCTTTGTGTCTTCTTGTGCTTGTTTATCTTGCTTATATTTTCAGTATATGGTTGTTATAAATCTATTGCTCTGAAATTTTAAGAAAATTTAACATGGTTTCGGAGCTGGTTGCCTTCAGAACAGTCTAATCACTGGAAGGAAGATCTTACTTTGGGATTTGCCGTTGCATAGTTTTTTCTTGTCAAGCTCGTTGAGCACTTATTTCAAATTCGTTGGGACTAACTCCACTACAGAGCAACTTGCCTAACCCTAGCACATATCCTGAAACCCTACCGTTGACTTTTTAAGAAGGTCGAAATTTTAGGCCTAGGGTTTCTACCAACGAAAATGATTACCATTATGAGAGTTGAAGATAGCTTGGATGGAGCAGACAATTTCAGATCGTGGAAGCATGGAGTACTTCTCATTCTAGAAGAGAATGAGCTTTTGGATCATGTCAAGCTAGTTCTCCCATAACCAGAAGAAGAAGACGCCAAGGAAAAGTACAAGAAGAATGAGATCAAGGCCAAGAGGATCTTGACAGATTCAATCAAGGATCACTTGATTTCCAATGTATCAGAATTGAAGACACCAAAAGAGATGTTTGATGCCTTAACAAGACTGTATGAAAGCAAGAACACAAGCAGGAAGCTAACCTTAAGGCATCAACTCCAAAACGTGATGATGAACAAGTCGGATACAATTTCTACCTACTTCATGTGGATTTCTCAGATCAAGGATCAACTAGCAGCTATTGGAGATTCAGTGGATTATGCAGAGCTTGTGACTACAACTCTAAATGGATTTCCTTCTTCTTGGGATGCATTTGTTCGGGGAATTTGTGCAAGAAGGAAATTGCCCAAATTTGACAATCTATGGTTAGACTGTACCCAAGAAGAATCAAGATTGATATCGAAGTCGCAGAAGACCAATGATGAAGTGAATCAAGCTCTTACTGCTCATGTGAAGAAAAGGAAAGAAAGAAGAAACTACAGTATGAAGAAAAATAGAAGATCAGTTCTAGATCACAAGAAGGATGTATCTAAGATTAGATGTTTTAACTGTTAGAAGTTGGGACAATTTGCTTATCAATGTCCTCATGGGAAAGGAAAGAGAAAACATCATGCACATGCAGCAAATATGGAGGAGTCTACATCTCAAAAGAAGACAAAGGAATCAAAAGATGAAGAGTATGTCTTTGTCTCAGCCCTCACAGGTACCATCGCTTAAGGAAGTGATATTTGGATGGTGGACAGTGGTGCTTCCAAGCACATGCCTGGGTTCCGAAGTTCTCTTACAAAATTGACAGAAAATAGTTCATCCCTTCAGGTGGAACTTGGGGATGATTCCAGGCATGCAGTAAAAGGAGTAGGAGAAGCCTCCTACCAGCTTGATTCAAGTAACTCTATTTCAATAAAGGATGTATTGTTTGTAAAAGGTTTAAAGAAGATTCTTCTTTCTATCTCTACTTTAGAAGATCAAGGCTTCAGAGTAGCTTTTGTTGATGGCCAAGTCCTTCTATGGCCTAAGGGTTCAAGTATAGATTCATCTATTGTAATTGGTGTCCGAGAGGGAGGATTGTATAAATTGAAGGGACACCCAAAACAAGCTCTTGTACACAACAATATTAGATCTAATGAGCTATGGCACCGAAGACTTGATCACATCAACTATAGAGCCTTACCAATTTTGAGCAAGATGGTTACAATTCTACTAGATATGCATGTAGAGCATGAAGGAGTATGCAAAGGATGCGCACTTGGCAAGAATGCCAAGGGAAGTTTTCCAAGCAGTGACAATAGATCCAAGGGGATCATGGACATCATACATTCAGATGTATGCAGACAAATGACGGTACCATCTCTAGGTAACTTTTTATATTATGTCATTTTTATTGATGATTTCTCACATAAAACATGGATCTATTTCTTGAAACCAAAAGATGGAGTTTTCAATAAGTTTCAAGAATTCATGCCTTTAGTAGAAAATCTCTTTGGAAGAAAGATTAAAGTTTTGAGGTCAGATAATGGAGGTGAATACACCTCAAATGAGTTCAAAGATTTTTGCAGAGAAGCATGGATTAAGAGGGAGCTGACAACTCCCTACAACCCCCTGTAGAATGGGGTTGCAGAGAGAAAGAACAGATCAATTGTAGAAGCAACTAAAGCGATGATCCATGACCAGAACTTACCCATGCATCTATGGGAAGAAGCATCCAGTACAACTGTATATGTCCAGAACAAAAGTCCTCACAAGATATTGGGGAAAAAGACACTAGAAGAATTATTCACCAGAAAGAAACCAGAAGTCAACCACTTGAGGATATTTGGCTGCCTAGTGTACATACATGTTCCCAAGGAAAAGAGAATGAAGCTAGAGCCTTTAGGAAAGAAGGGCACCTTCGTTGGATACAGTGAGACTTCAAAGGCTTATAGAATATACATCCTCGGACAGAGATAGATTGAGATTAGCAGGGATGTTACCTTTGATGAAGAAGCAACCTTCAAGAAATCTAGAGAGTCTCACATGGATGAGGACAAAGAGGAGCAAGAGGTTCCAAGGGATGCAGTAATGATTGACTCTACTCCATAAGATCGCATTCTAGAAGATCAAAATGAGATAGTAGAGCCAGAGATACCTATAGATCCACCCAGAGAAGTTTCAGAGACCAAGAAGAGACCAACATGGCTCTGGAACACTTTGCAAGAGGCAGAAAAACATGCAGCTCCCAATGGTTCCTTCAGAGAGAGAAAGAAACCGCCAAGTTTTCCAGCTATGTGGTGCTGATGAGTAAGATCATTGATTGATAACCTTCCCATAACAGAAGCAAGTGTGGAAGGATGCCATGATGGAAGAATACCAATCCATCATGAAGAATGATGTGTGGGAAGTGGTTTCGAGACCAGAAGGGAAGTCAATAATGACTTCCAAGTGGATCTACAAGATTAATCATGCTGTAGATGGTAGCATAGAGAAGTACAAAGCTAGATTTGTGGCTAGAGGATTCTCCCAGAAAGAGGGAGAAGATTATGATGAGACATTTTCTCTAGTAGCAAGGTACACTTCCATTAGATCTATTATTTCTATTGCTTTTGTTATGGGATGGAAATTACACCAGATGGATGTCAAGACTACTTTCTTGAATGGTGTAATTGAAGAAGAAGTGTACATAGAGCAGCCACAAGGTTTTGTGATCCATGGGAAGGAGTCCCATGTTTGTAAATTGAAGAAAGCTTTGTACGGGCTTAAGCAGGCACCCAAGGCATGGTATGCTAGAATAGACAGTTATTTGATGAGCTTGGGGTTTGCCAAAAGTGATGCAGATCCCAACCTTTACTACAAGGTTGAAGATGGTTGCCATTGATATTGGTACTATATGTGGATGACCTGTTTCTTACAGGGGATGAGAAGATCATAGATGGGTGCAAGAGGGAACTCACTTCAGAGTTTGAAATGAAGGATTTGGGTTTGATGCACTATTTCTTGGGATTAGAGGTGTGGCAGAGACTAGATGAAATCTTCCTTAGCCAAGGAAAGTATATAGTTGAGATCCTGTACAGATTCGGGATGATGGACTGCAAGTCCATGGCCACACCTATGGTTACGAATCTAAAGCTCTCGAGTGATTCTTCTTCAGATGTGGTTGATCCCATGATGTATAGACAGTTGATCAGATCCTTGATGTACTTGGTTAACGCCAGGCCGAATATATGTTTTGCAGTGAACACATTGAGTTAGTACATGGTTGAGCCTAGACATGTACATTTGGTAGTAGCAAAGTATGTGTTGAGCTACCTGCATGGTATGGTTGGGTATGGACTCAGATATGTCTCGACTATAAAGTAAAGATGCAAGGTTATACATACTTTGATTGGGCGAGGAGTGCAGTGGACATGAAAAGCACATCAGGATGTTGCTTCAATTTGGGATTAGGTATGATCTCATGGTTGAGCAGAAAATAGACGTCAGTGGCACTCAGTACAACAGAGGCTGAATATATAATAGCTAGTGTTGCAATCCGTGAAGCAGTGTGGCTTCGGAAGTTGCTTGCAGGGTTATTTGATCTAGAGTTGGAGCCAACTTTGATATATTGTGATAGTCAAAGTTGTGTAGAGCTTTCATAGAATCCGGTCTTTCATGACAAGTCAAAGCATATAGAGATCAAACACCATTTCATTCTAGACATGGTGCAAAAAGGAGCAGTGGAGCTTCGGTACATATCCACATATGAGCAGATAGTAGACATTCTCACCAAGCCTCTGTCTAGAGTGAAGTATGAGTACTTAAGAGACAAGCTTGGCGTGATGCAGAATGTCCACCCTCGTTAAGAGGGAGTTGTGATGTTTCTCCTACAACGGGAAGATACTCTTCCTTTGGCCAAGGGTTTCCCAAATCAGTCATGTGAAGTGACTGAGGGAGTAATGAATAGCCTGATACAAGTCTTTCCTACTCCATGTGAAGTGGCTAGGTGTGATTGGGACTTGTAAGCGTGGTCTTTCCTAAGCCATGTGAAGTGGCTAGGTGTTATTGGACGTGGTGTAGCCTTGCCTAAGCCATGTGAAGTGGCTAGGTGTGAATGGAGCTATGGTGATAGTCTTTCCCATAGTGGGTGAAGTGGATAGTAATTGGGACTACTAGGAGAGGAGAAACATCCTAGATACTTGCAGCGTAGTCTTGTGACTATGGTGGTAGTCTTGCCCATGCCATGTGAAATGGATGGGTGTGATTGGGACTACTAGAAGAGAACACCATAGATGAATACCTCCCTAGCTAAGAGGGAGTGTTGATGTTTTGGTAGCAGCGAGAGGTATTCCCTCCCAGACAACTTTTCTTAGAGAAGAAGAAGGTTCCAAGAAGTCAAAGGAAGACCACTGAATAGTTGAAAGAAGTCAGCCCACAGGAAAAGAATAAAGTGGAAATAGAATTTCCAAGAAGAGAAGTCGGCCCACAAGAAAAAAATATAGTGAAAATAGAATTCCAGGAAGAGAAGTCAGCCCCAGCTAAGTGACTTGAAGACTATAAATAAAATGATGCCTTGCTCATTTGATCACTCACCCACACAACTATCACAGTCAAGAAGAAGGTGCAAGTCTGAGGTAAGAAGAAGACGTAGCTACTGTAGCAACTGGGGTTTCTTGGTGACTCTTGGTGATTTCTCTTGTGCACTATCTCAAGAAGAGTTGCGCTAGTATTGTGTGGTGGATCAACTACCATCGCTAGGGTTTGACAGGCAGAAGAGATAAGTTCTTGTATCAAGGGTTTCTTCATTATCAGTTTTTCTCTTGTGAATAAAGCTTGTTCATGGTTGTATTATATTATCAGAAGGATTCTCTCTAAGAAAAGTTGGCTGGGTTTTTCCTCGGATAAATCTTTGTGTCTTCTTGTGCTTGTTTATCCTGCTTATATTTTCAGTATATGGTTGTTATAAATCTATTGCTTTGAAAATTTAAGAAAATCTAACAACTGTTTGGTAAACATTGCTACAATAAAGGGAAGATGTAAATACTATTTATTGTTGCTATAGTTATAGTGAGGAGAAAGCTGCAACCAACTTGCCAAGGGTGTTTATGTTTTCATATCTTTAAAATTTTATTTTTTTCATAATTTTAGAGATAGGGTCCCCTATGGTAGGGATCCCAATGTTTCCCTGTCCCCCATGATGCTCCCCAAACTTTGGGGGGTGACTTCGACTCTCCACAGATCCCTCAAGTGCATTTGAAATTATTTTGCTTCTGTAACCTGTCTATTGCTTGCAATGCATCATCAATATCTTGTTGAAGCAATTCAATTTCGTGAATAGTTGTTTGAAGCCTTTTTCCTCCTTTGCCCATTTTAAAAACTTAATGATTCACACTCGCTTGTCGAAGAATAAGCACAATAAACAAGGGTGTTGGGTACAACTGATTATGCACCCATCTTTCAAATACAATAATGATAAAGGTGTCGGGTAACACTGAACATGCACCCATCTTTCAAATACAATGATGATAAAGGTGTCGGGTAACACCGAACATGCACCTTTAATTTTGACTTTAACAGTTCATCCTCAACTTTGCCTTTGACCTTGACTCAACTTGTCAAACTCTTCAACTTTAATATTTTAACTCCATACACACACTTAACTTACATGCATAAACCTTTGTACTCATTTAATATAAAAACTTTTACATGGTAAATAACTTAGACCCCTTACTTTGAGCCAAGATATCATTAAAGAGTCTTTACAACCTTTTCATTGCATACCTAATACCTTTCCACTCACTTGAAATTAACTTTTATGAATTAAAATATATTATTTTATAATAAAATATTATATTGCCACTTTAGATCATTTCTCCCATTGAAAGCCATCATTGAAAGCCATCATGTTTGTATGAAACATTTAATTTGTGGCACTTTTTCATGTACACTTTTAGGTATAAAAACAAATTAAAAAAATACTTGCCCTTTTCAATGTTGTGCTCCATTGCATGTTTCACGTCACTCCTTTTAACAAGGTTGATTTATGGCCATTGGCAAGTAGCTCCCTTCTTTCTCTGCCAGAATCAAATATACTTTGATTTCGGAAAGCTGAGCACATGTTCCCAAAATTCTTGTCCATGCTTTCTCTCGTCAAATCATGCTTCCAAAGGCCAGATCAAGATTCCATGTACTTTGGAAGCTATACCATATATTCGATCAATCTCCTCTCAGAGCTTTCCATTTTCCATCAACAATTGAAATCCTCAGACACTTTTCTTTTTGAGCTTTCACAACTTCTGTAAGTTCCTCTACTCTGTGCAACTGATCACCGTCGATGCAGCCAACAACTCCAAACGATCCTCTGTGGTTGATACAAAACTCTGTGTGACTATATTTCTATAGAATTGTAGTTTTCAACATCAATTCTAAGCAAACCATTCACTTCCATGACATTCAAGATCAAGCCTTAAGAGGTAGAAGAAGTCCATCTCAATGAATGGAGAGTCGAGACCTGCAAAAAAACAAACAACTTGTCGTACAAACGCAAGGACTGCCGCACAAGCCTTCCTTACAAATGTACTGAGGACTGCATGAATTGTGTGCCAAGGTGAAGCCATGAGGAAATGATTTTTCAACAATTGTTACTCGTCGTCAACATGCACGACGAATTATAATAATAATAATAATCTATTTTGAAGGTCACGACCAAGCTAGACACCAAATTGATGTATGAGACTCCCTTGTTTGTGGGACAAGGGACCCCCTCTGCACATCGCTTTTACTACTAAAGTCTACAGAGGTATACATACCCTACCCCCCTCTAGATTTGAACCTGCAAGGAAATGCACTGCAACCAATCGACTTGCTCTATCCAACACTCTGTCTGCGCACAAGAAGATGCTGGCAGTGTGATCTAGGTTTTGACGAGATGAGATTTGTTCATTTTAGTATGCCTCTGTTTATTTGCAGCTGCTGTTGATTCTTCAGGCCGAGTGTCTAGGTTGAGCTTACAGAATCACGTGCTTATTGTCAATGATATGTGGGCACATAACTAAAGGCTTCTCCAACATACAACGCCTTGGCCGTGTGGAGATTCGAACTTGGTTTGACTTTCAATAATAAATTGAAGCAGGGCGAGTGGATAGCCTAGTCGTGGCAACAGTGTGAGACGAACTCTCTAACGCTCGCTTTGAAGAGTTGGACGTGGAGCTAAATGTTTGAGATTTCAATACTTGAACGTTGCCAAGGAGTAACTTCATTCACGGATTTGAGGCCACACACCCACAAACAAACCAATAATCTAAGCACAAAGGCCACGATCTAGAGGTATCTTGAGATGCAAGAGAGGGCGTCCTTGATTTGGAAGAGTGGAAGGCCAATCTGCTTTGCAATGTTGCTACGGCTCTGAGAGGGGCACAATTAAAAGCTAATTTGTGTTGGAGAAGAGAAACACGCTAAGTGCGACTTCCCATATGTAGATTCAACTTTAACAAGCAACATGCATCTATCTCGAACTTTCCATGCCTTATTCTCTCAGAGTGAGACTGCGCATGGTGATATTCTTCGTCAGCATTGCGACTGCATGATCTCTTTCACCGGTTTCCTTTGATCACTGAATTACATTACGCCACACCAGATCTCTCTTTCCTCTTATACGAAACGGTGGCTACAAGTGTCTTGATATCTGAACGTTGTATAATGGTATCATTGGCATTGGACAACACGGTGGGAACTCCATATAATGGTTCTTTACATTTCATAATTTTCCCACGAATTCTCTTGAGCACTTGCCATCGCTCTGATACCAAATGTTGGATTAAAAGCAGCCAAAACAAACATTCACATAGAAACTTGCACATAAGAACAACAAATATCCATCAAAGATCACATTGTATTAATGTACAATAATAATACATCACTCTCTTACATCAATTCAACATGAGGTCTCGTTATATAGCATTGAGTTGCTCTTAACAAGGTGTCCAATAGAGCATAACAATCTCCATAATATCTCCATAAATCTCTATGTTATCTCCATCCCTAACTTCTCTCATTGTCCTCATCTTTGATCATACATAGACTTCTAGAATAAGTCTACTTTCAATAATATAATTTCATCATATCATAAGTATGAATTATTCCTTCATGTAATGAATTATTCATGAGATTTGAATTGGAAGAAATTCAATATGAACTCAGAGAGTTAAAATCTCCACCCTCTTAGGTCATTAGTTTTCATAGAATGGAAAAGCTCCTAAAAAGGGTAGTAGTGGGGTTATGGTTAAACTTTTTTCTATGGAAGTGAAGCAGGAAGATGAAAATATTCCAGAGGAATTAAAAGTTAACTTGGAAAAGTACCATAGCGTCTTCCAAGAAATTCCTAAAGGGGTACCTCCATCTAGAGATCATGAACATCAAATTGAACTCATACTTGTAAGTACTCCTAATAAAAGGATTTATATATACCCACATCAACAAAAAGGGGAGATTGATAAAATGGTACAAGACATGTTGGATGTAGGTATTATTCAACCAAGCAGGAGTTCCTTTTCAGCCCCAGTAGTGATGGTGAGAAGAAAAGATAATGCTTGGAGGATGTGTCTTGATTACAAAGATCTAAACAAAATCACTGTCAAGGATAAATTCCGTATTCCAAATATTGATGAGTTGCTATTAGATGAGCTTGATGGTGTGGCTTATTTCACAATGTTAGATCTTGAATTAGGATACTACCAAATTAGATAAAGAGAAGAAGACATTCCCAAAACAACTTTTTAGAACACATGGAGGGTACTATGAGTTCTTGGTCATGCTTTTTGGGTTGACTAATGCTCCTACTTTTAAAGCCTTGTGAACAAAATTTTATGACCTCAATTTAGAAAACTTGTGTTTGTTTTTTGAAGAACCACATTAAACATGTGGATAAAGTCCTACAAATTCTTGAGAACAATCAATTGTATGTAAAAAGGTCCAAATGTGCTTTTGGGAAACAAGAAGTAGAGTATTTGGGGCATCTTGTTTCATGGGAAGCGGTCAAGGTGGAACCTCAAAAGATTCAAGCTATCACAAAATGGCCCATTCCTAAGAACATCAAGGGGCTTAGAGGATTTTTGGGTCTTATAGGATATTATAGGAAATTTGTTAAGAATTATGTACACAATGCAGACCCACTCACATCTCTCTTGAAGAAAAATTCATTTGTATGAAATGAAGAGGCTACCTTGGCATTCTCACTCTTAAAGGATGCTATGTCTTCTGCACTAGTATTGACAACACTTGATTTTGGTAAAACTTTCATAGTTGAATGTGATGCATTAGGACAAGGAATTGGAGCAGTATTGATGCAAGAAGGGAGATTGTTGGCTTTTGAAAGTAAACAATTCAAGGGAAAAAACTTGGTGAAATCTACATATGAGGAATAAATGGCAACAATTTTACGTGGAATAAAAAAATGGTGACAATATCTCATTGGGAGGCATTTTAAAGTCAAGACAGACCATGACAGCCTAAAGTACTTTTTGGAGCAAAGATTGTCGTCAAAAGAGCAATAAAAATGGGTAGCAAAAATGCAAGGGTTTGATTTTGAAATAATCTACAAAAAAGGGAAGGACAATGTGGTAGAAGATGCCCTTTCCAAAATAGAAGAAGCCTCGAGTTTATATTTCATTATATCTTCCATTCATGTGTGGGTGGAAGAAGCTTGCCATGAATGACAAGAAGACAATAGTACTAGACAAAAATACAATATCTAAATGAAAGAAATATCTCTATAGAACATTTAGAGTGGAAGAGAGCTATTCTTTGGTACAAGGGTAGAATTTTTTTATGCCCTCACTGAAATCTGAAACAACAAATATTCAGGGAGTGTCATAACTCTTTGATGGTGGGACATTCAGGGTTCCTTAAAAAATATCAAAGGATCAAAAAATATTTTTTTTGGGAAAGAATGAAGAAAGATATTAAAAAATTTGTAAGAGAATGTTAGGTATGCTAACGAAATAAAGGAGAGATAGTGAAGGCTTTATGGTTACTTCAACCTTTACACATACCTAATGAAAGATGGGAAGAGATATCAATGAACTTCATTACAGGTTTACCAAAATTAGAAGGTAAGGATGCTATCTTTGTGGTTGTGGATAGACTTTACAAAATATGCTCATTTTTGTGGAATTCAAAGTACATATATTGCAAGCCAAGTGGCAGAAGTGTTCATGAAGGAAATTCATAAGCTTCATGGATTTCCTAAAGTAATAGTAAGTGATAGAGATAGAAAAGTCGCAAGAATTTTTTGGAAAGAGTTATGTAAGATAAGGGGAACAACAATGGCTATGAGTTTAACATATCATCCACAAATAGATGGTCAAACATAAATAGTTAACACATGTTTAGAGGGTTATCCTCATTGCTATTCTCCAAACAATCAATCTCAATGGGTCAAGTGGCTTCCTCTAGCATAATGGTGGTATCATACCACCTATCACACATCTACTAAGATGTCTCCATTTGAATCTCTTTATGGATATCCAACTCCTAGTATCACATCCTTTTTACACTACATTCCAAAGTATAAGCAATAGACTCACATATGGAAAAGACTAAAGAGACTTTGCAAAATCTTAAAGAAAACCTTCAAATGGCCTAGAATAGGATGAAGAAGCAAGTAGATCAACAACGAAATGAAAGACAATTTAAAGAGGCTGATTGGGTAATTTTTAGGCTACAACCTTATAAACAATCTACTCTCAAATAAAAGAAGAATGAGAAACTAGCTCCAGATTTTATGGACCCTACAAGATTCTTCGCAAGATTGGAGAGGTCGCTTATGAGTTAGATTTTCCGCTTTCTTGCATTCATAATTTTTTTCATGTATCTTGCCTAAGAAAGGTTCTGGGACAAACTATGCCAGTGCAAACGAACCTGCCATAATTAGATGAAAGGGAGTTAATTCTTGAACGAAAAAAAGTTATAGATCGATGTTCTCTTTCTCTTCGAAATAGAACCATTATGGAGTACCTAATCAAGGGGAAGAATATGTCTCTAGATGAAGCTACATGAGGAAATGAACAATGCATGAAGAAACACCTTCAATTAGAAGCTTTGATGGAAAATATTTTTTAAAGAGAGGGGTTATGCTAAGGCCCTAACCCTCATTCATTATCAGTATATTAGTTATGGTTAGGTTGGCTTAGTGGTAAGTTACATCATTCTCACTTTATCCCCTACTTATAATAAAGGAGATTGATTTATATAGGCATCTTGTCCTGTACATTGGGTATATGGTAAAGGGAGGTTGCCCCTTCATAGTGGTTTCTTATTCATTGAATCTCTATCATTCTATAGGTGTGGAGTTACTTCTCTCTATTTTTATGCTATTTGTGGACATAGGCTCTAAAGTCTACTTTGTATTTTTGAAGTGCAAGGTCTTTGTTGACTAAATTTTGGGACTTTGATGGGAGGATGTGTCTTTGGAGGAGGATACTTCCAAGATTAGAGAGTAGTTTGGTTTTCATTTTTGGCACATCTTCTCACCCTATCATCTTTCCAACTTTGTTTTGGTAGCCAAGCAAGCTTGAGACCAAGTAATCTTCAGGAAGGTTAGTGTGGTGGATTGGGATAGGTTGGATGTTACACTTTCTAAGGACAAACTCTTTACAACTCTTTCCTCCATGAAGAATGGAAAATCTCTTGGTATTGATGGTTTGCCTTATGAGTTTTTCAAGGCAATGTGGGATACAATTGGAGGAGATCTCTGCTGATGGCCAATTGGGCTTTTCCTTTGGGTAACTCGACAACCTCTCCTTTGGGTAACTTGACAACTTCTCTTAACCAGGGGCTTCTTAAGCTGATTCTGAAGAATGCTTCTTGTAATACAATTGGGGGATGGAGTCCCGTTACTCTTCTTAGTGTCTCTTATAAGATTTTGGCAAAATCCCTATCACTTTGTATGCGATGAGTGGCCTTGTAGATTGTTCAAGAGGAGCAAATAGGTTATGTACAAGGAAGATTCATTCTTGACATTATTATCTTTGTATGGGAGAGCATGGATTGGACTAGGGAAATTGGACAAGGTTCCTTGTTCCTTAAGATTGATTTTGACAAAGCCTATGATAGGGTTGATTGGTCCTTCATCACAAAGATGCTTCAGTGCCTCGGTTTTGGCCCCAATTGCGTTGCATGGTGCAAACCCTCTTGTCTAGTGATTCATCCTTTGKCTTAGTTAACAACACTATGACTAAACCCATTTAACTACATCGTTCGATTAGGCGGCCTTTGTTTTAGTTGTTGATGCCTTGGGGCATTTATTGAAGTCGACAAGGATGCAACAACGAATTCATGGCATCTCTCTACCAAATGGATAAAAAATGATCGACAACCATTTTGATGATCCTTCTATTCTTTCTGTGCGCTTGGACCGGGGTTTATTACAAACTACTAGGGGGTGTTTCGATACTTTCTCTGCACTTCTGGGGCTATGGGTAGTGATTCGTGAATGAAAAACTAATTCTAGTTGACAAGGATTGAGGATCCTCTAGGTTGGTTTATGTCTTTATAAAATTGGGTTAAGGTTGGTGTCATTGTTCACTATATTGGGATTACATTTGGTTTTGGTCTATCGATTGTTGATATGTGGAATTGGTGTCTTGAGAGGTTGCTATCAAAACTTTTGGTCTAGTAGTATAAGGATCTCCCTTTGGCTAGGAAGCTTATAGGGGTCTTGCATATTCTTTAAGCCTCGCACATCTACTATGCCTTTTGTTGGCTTCTGAGCAAGGTTTAGTTAAAGAGACTAGAGTAGATTCGCAGTTCCTTTCTTTGGTCCAAGTATGGTGGCGTGCAATATCTCCCTATGGCTCCTTAGGAAGTTTGAACTATGCTTAAGAAGGAGGGTAGTCTTGGCATTATTGATGTGGTGAAGCATGGTTGTATTTTGGTTGTAGAATGAATTGTCTGGTGATTTCAAGGATCTGCCCCATGGTAGATTCTTTTGCATCATAGATTTTAGTTTGCTCATCATCTACTTTTGACTTGAGCTCCTTTTGGGTTGTATGACATTATCTTGTTCCCTTAACTCTTTAAGGTGTTCAGATTAGTCACCCGTTGGAGCCTATGGGAGGCTTAGATGAAACTTCTCTTGGGGTTGTGCTAGATGTGATTTGGCATGGAGACCTATTTGGCGATGGATAAATCAAGGGCATTATATTTCTAAGCGTCCTTGATTTTAGGCTTGTAAGCTAAGTAAGAAGGGTGTCTTCTTTTGGAGGGATCTTTGGGACTTTGCATTCAGGGACTGGAAGGATTGGAGAGAGTTAGCCCATCAAAAATCTCTTGGAAGATCCACTATCAAATCAAAGTGCATAAAATAATTAAACATATTTAAGTAAATAAAATAGATGCAAACACCAATTAAGCAAGGAGGTTGAAAGACATTTACTTGGAAGATAGCAAATAAACTTGGTTTATGAAGAGGAAGACAAGGAGGGTAGCTAAGCTCTAGCAACCAACAACATGATCCAACAATAAGCAACTTAATGGGCAACCGAATTTGGGGGACAACTCTTCTCCCAACCAACCCCTTCGTCTAAGACTGAGAGCCGTCGAGCCCTCAATCAATGAAATTATGACATCTTACCTCACAATCTCCTTAACATGGATTCCCCACTCCACCATAGCCAAAACCCTCACCAAAAAAAGTGTTGTAGAACTTCCTCAAATTCCCTTTAAATAATGTTCTTTTCATTGCACCAATCCGCCTACTACACAACTCCACTTGTCATCGATGCAATTATTCTTTTTATTTTAATTCCTCTTTATTTAAGAATGTAGTTTTTATTAGTTATCCTTTATTTCTTTTTAATTTATAATTAGTTTATTTATTATTATTTTATCATCGTCATCATTATTATTCTTATTCTTGTTTTTCTTTTTCATCATACAAAGTGCAACTCTAATGCAAATACATATAATGTGGGGCGTTACAACTCTTCTATCCTTTGATAAGCCAACCATCAAAGAGATTATGGGTTTGCTTCCTCTTCAGGATCAATACAAATTGAATCTTGATATGCAAGGACCTTTTTGGAGAGATTGGGGTTGGATATTTGGGAAGCCTCTTTAGCAGTATGATTCCAAGAAGCTTTACTCTATTTTGCATTGTAAGCACCCTCTTTCTCTTGTGTTGAATGCTAGATGGATGTCTTCTAACCTGAGGCTAGATGGATACGCTAGTTGTATAGTGTATGGTCACTTCAACTGAGCTACAAGCTCCACGCCTTTGCATGGTGAGTTGTTTACAAGGGGCTTCCCTCTAAAGCTCTTCCTGGAAAAATTAGGTCGATAGATGGCCTATGTCCCTGTCGTACTTGCTCAAAGACTTCGAAACATATTCTATAGGAGAGTAAGTTTGCTAGTTCTTGTTGGTAGATTGTGCAGGATAAACATTCAGTGCTTCTTCAAGGAAAACTTCATTTGTGTGTAACTTTTCGTGGGGAATTTGGGTCCTTGGTATTGTTATCCCCATTTTGTGGGATGACTAAGAAGATTATGTCTTGAGGCCCTCAGGTTGCAGATACAGAGTGCTGAGAGACTACATGACCAACAGTATCCACTTGCACAGATGGAGACCCTTCTCACCACCATAAAGGTTATAGGTTTTCATATGGCATCCATCACACCAGCTGGCTTTCGAGAGGCACTGGGCCTTGCTCCATGAGGTACAAGTCAGGCATTATGGTGAGTTTCATTTCAATATTTGAGGCATTTGAGTATGTTGTATCTTAGACTACTTTAGATTTCATGACATATGCTTGGACATTATGCTTTTTTCCCTGTTTCACCTTGGTGGTTGACATTCTTCCTGAGTAAGTGGTCCTCCTTGGGGATGGGTTTGCTACTAGGAACTCCCTTGAAGAGCCATCGTACCATTCTCAACCATACTTACCACTTTTCATCACTTAAACCCCCCATTTCCTTATCTCTTGGGATTTTAGGGTGCATTGACCTAAGGCGGGGTTGTCCTTCATTCTATGGGAAGAAGGGGATGAAGGCCTAGAGGGATTGTTGTTGGGTAAAAGATAAAATCCTATGTATAAACCTTCCAGATGCTTCGCCCAGAGATCCCCCAAGAAAGTAATGAAACGCTTATCTGTAAGAACATGGGGATCCACAAGAATAAATAATAGAATGCCTAGGGGGTTAGTTGGAGGATAGGAGGTCTCATCACGAGCCAACCTATCACGATCATGGGTATCTACCGGTATGACATTAGCATCAGCTGGCCACCAAGCGAGGGTAGTGGCTCTTAGTTGCACAAATTAGAGAAAGGGGGTCTCATCAGGAGCCAACTTTCTCATTTCCGCAAAGTATTTGTGAGTGACACTGTCATCTTCTGGACACCACGCCAGGACAGTGGCCTTCAACTCATCCCTAAACATGAAAGAAACAAAGAATGGCAAAACGATGGGCTTGGAAAAATTGCTTTGCAAACGAAGGTGCCACACACCCTCTACAAAGGCACCCATGAATGAGACACTACAACCCCTTGTATGCCATGAACCCCATGCCCATTGAGTCTTGATCCTTAACCACTTCATCCACTTTACATGGCTTAGAGAGGGAACTCTTGGAAACACTCCTTGATCTAGGGCAAGATCTACCCAATAGGACACCTCGTCAACCCTCCCATATCCAAGCTTGCCAAGTCGGATAATGTCTTTGAGCACTTACTTGTTTGACAGGTTAATCTTTGATGCACATGCTTAGGTGGCTCATTTATTGACTTGATTTACTCATCATGATATTTTGACTTGAGATCCTTGGAGGGCATGCTCATTTGTCTTTGTAGGACCTAGTTGTTGGACAATTTTGGAGGAACAAGCCTAGCTTGGGCTTCTATGGGGCTTGAAGCCCACAGGTTGGATGCCAAGAGCCCGCATGCCTGATGAGAGATTTGTACCTTTGGAGGCCTATAAGATGACTTGAGAGACATGACCTAGCCCTCACATGCCAAACGTTTTGCCTAGGAGAGGCAAAACGTCATCTTTTGGAGGCTTGACGTCATGCTTGAGGGGCTTGAGGTGGTGATGGCTACACATGGCACGTTTTGAAGGAAGAAACCCTTGGATCATGAAGAAGAAGGTTGGATTGGAGACACATGGCCTTTGGAGGCCCAACCCTACCATCTCCAACTCAACGTTTGGCCTAAAAGTGCCAAAACATCCCTCCTAAAGGGGTGACGTCACTCTTAGAGTTTTCATTTGTGCAAAAAGTAGAATTTTAAATGAATTGTTTAGTATTATTTGTGTAAAGGGGAAATATTAGGGTTGTTTACCCCTAGTCTTGTGGTTTACCCTAAAATTATGTGGACAAACTATCTTAGTGACATTTTGTATAAATAGAGATCATAAGATCTCATGTCATAACACAACTCTCCCATCTTGGAGAGGTACTTGGACTGAAATTTTCGCTATCTTTAGCTATTTCTCTCTTTTGCTCTTGTGTATGGCTACTTTCTTGGTTATTTGGTTGATGGAAGTGATGCACTAGCCTTGGAAGGCTCTTCTTTGCTATTGTAATGGTTTATCTTAGCATTTTCCTTGAATTGGTAAGGTTTTTTTTGCATTGTATTATCATTTTGTTTCAAGACAAGCTTATTTTGCTAGAGCTAGGTGGGAAGTATAATGGCATACACCCCCACCTTAGCCTCCTTCACTTTATGCTTAAATATTATTGGTTTAACAAAGGTTTGCTAAGAGAAGTATAAGTGCATACACCCTCTTAGCC
>SNQJ01S0029331.1:28222-53459 GCA_010110895.2 Picea sitchensis | reverse complement strand
AGGATGAACATCAGGGCAGGTCATCAGGAAAACGATGATGAAAAGGTTGCCAGATACATGAATGGCCTGAGATATGACATTCAGGATGAGATGAGCATGGTAACCATCCAAACGATGGAAGATGCTTATCAGATGGCTCTAAAGGCTGAAGAGAAGTTGAGCCAAAAACAGGGTCAAAGAGGCCGAGGCAGAAGTCAAGCCAGGGGAAAATCAATTGTCCAAGATAAAAATCAGAAACCCAAGGAGGACTAGAAGAAACCTCAGGCTCGAACTGAAAGAGGTGGAACCTCACAGCGAGGGAAGCATACTGAACAAAGATGAGATTATGCTGATAATAATATTTTTCCTCGTACTAGAGGTAGAGGAAGAGGAAGAGGTGGAGTGATAAAATGCTTCATGTGTGGAAAGAATGGACACAAATCTTATGAATGTCCAGATAAAAAGAAAGAGAGTGGAGAGACTCATGTCGCCAAAGCACAAAGGCGGAATGTTGAGGCAGAGGATGTTGAAGGCGAAAGATCGTTGATGATGCGAAAAGTTCTTTTGAAATCAGAGAAGGAGGTGCAGAGTCCAGTACAGAGAAACAGACTTTTTTGGACTGCTTGTAAAACCAAGGATAGGGTATGCAAGGTCATTGTGGACAGTGGTAGCACAGATAATCTTGTTTCAACAGAGATGGTAGAAAAGCTGGAGCTGGAGACGATTGAACATCCAAGTCCATATAGAGTTTCATGGCTACAAAAGGGACATCAGGTAAATGTCACTAAACAATGTTTAGTTGAATTTAAGATAGGAGGATATAATGATAAGATACTCTGCGATGTTATTCCTATGGATGTTTGTCATTTATTGTTGGGTAGACCGTGGCAATATGACAGAAATGTGATTCATGATGGGAGGATGAACACATACACCCTAGAAAAGAATGGGAGAACTCATATGTTGCTTCCAATCAAAGATAAGGAACTGAAACCTGAAGTAAGAAACATTGTACTTCTCATGAGTGGGAAGGAACTTCTTATAGAGGTTAAGAAGAAGGAGGATCCACAATTCATTGTGGTCAGGAAACCAATAATTGTATTGACCAACACAAGAGTGGATGATCTACCAGAAGAAGTTCAGGGACTGTTGGAAGAGTTCGTTGACATAGTAGTGGACGAACTACCTCGTTCATTGCCACCAATCAGAAGTGTGAGTCATCATATAGATCTCATACCTGGAGCCAGTTTGCCAAACAAAGCCGCATACAGACTGACGCCGCAAGAGAATGACGAGGTTAAAAGACAAGTCCAGGAACTATTGGACAAAGGTTTGGTTAGAGAAAGCTTGAGTCTATGTGTTGTTCCAACAATACTCAGTCCAAAGAAAGACGGAGGCTGGAGGATGTGTACTGATTTAAGAGAAATTAACAAGATAACCATCAGGTATAGATTTCCATTGCCAAGGATGGATGATCTGATGGATTTCTTAAGTGGAGCAAAATATTTTTCGAAGGTTGATTTGAAAAGTGGATATCACCAGATTCGTATGATGGAAGGTGATGAATGGAAAATAGCCTTCAAGACTAACGAAGGGTTGTATGAATGGCTTGTTATGCTGTTTGGCTTAACAAATGCGCCAAGTACCTTTATGAGGTTAATGAACGAAGTCCTGAAGGAATTCATCGAGAAATTTGTCATTGTGTATATGGATGACATACTGATTTTCAGTAAAACAAAGGCAGAGCATCTGAAACACTTGGCTACTGTGATGAAGAGATTACAGCAAGAGAAGTTGTTGATAAACATGAAGAAATCATCATTCATGAAGACAGAGCTCATTTACTTGGGATTTGTTATTTCTGCAGATGAGTTCAGGATGGATCCAGATAAGGTGGAAGTAATCAAAAATTGGCTATCACCGAAGATTATATTCGAGGTGAGGAGTTTTCACAGATTAGCTAGTTTCTACCGAAAGTTCATCAGGAATTTCAGTGGAATTAGTCCACCAATGATGGATACAGTGAAGAAAAGAGACAAATCTTTTCACTGGACAGAAGAAGCTGAGAAGAGTTTTAATCTGTTGAAGAGGAAGATCATGGAGCAACCAATTCTGGTGTTACCAGATTTCAAAAAGACATTTTAGGTGAAATGTGATGCAAGTGGATTTGCAATCGTGGCAGTCTTGAGTCAGGATGACAGGCCGATAGCATACTTCAGCGAGAAGCTGAATGAAGCAAAGGTGAAGTACTCCACATATGACAAGGAGTTATATGCTATCATCCAGGCATTGAAGAAATGGAGTCATTACTTGATTCCCAAAGAGTTTGTCTTATACAGTGACAATCATGCACTGCAGTTTGTGACTCAACAGGAAAAGTTGAATCAGAGACATGTAAAATGGGTTGAATATATGCAAAATTTCACTTTTGTGATTAAACATATTTCTAGAACTGCTAACAAAGTTGTTGATGCTTTGAGCAGGAAGTGTTTGCTATTGCAGGAGTTCAAAGTCAAAACATTGGGTTTTGATGACCTTAGGGACATGTACAAGGATGATTCAGATTTTAAAGAGGTGTATGAAGCAGCTGAGAATTCAATTCTCAGAGATAGAAGTCAATGGACAGAATACATGATCCAGGAAGGATTGTTGTTTAAAGGTAATCAGCTTTGTATTCCAAAATGCTCCATGAGGGAGAATTTGTTGAAGGAGAAACACAGTGGAGGATTGGCAGGACACTTCGGTCACGACAAGATGTTCGCCAAATTGAATGAGTCATATATTTGGCCGGGAATGCGAGCAGATGTCAAAATATTTGTAGATAAATGCAGAATTTGTCAGCATTCGAAAGGAAAGAGACAGAATGCAGGATTTTATCAACCATTGCCCATACCTGAGAGGTCGTGAGATGCAATCAACATGGATTTTATATTGGGTTTGCCAAGAACAAAAAGAGGATTTGACTCAATATTTGTGGTGGTGGATAGATTTTCCAAGATGGCATACTTCATTCCATGTCAGAAAACTAGTGATGCAACTCACATTGCGAATCTGTTTTTCAAAGAAGTCATTCAACTTCACGGCTTACCAAGAAGCATAGTTTCGGATCGAGACACCAAGTTTGTAGGACACTTTTGGAGGACCTTATGGAAGAAGCTTGGAACTAACTTGGTGTTCAGTTCAGCTTATCATCCTCAGACAGATGGACAGACAGAAGTGGTAAACAGAAGTTTAGAAGACTTGTTGAGGAGCCTGGTGACAGAACACCACAGTCAGTGGGACAACATGTTACCACAGGCAAAGTTTGCTTATAATGATTCAATCAACAGAAGTACAAGGCAGAGTCTGTTTCAGATTATCTATGGCATACAGCCGAGGGGAATTTCTGAATTGAGAGATTCAGAACAAAATGCGACTAGGAGTGCTAGTGCAGAAGATTTTGCAGAGGCGATGAAGGAACTTCACAGCCAGGTGAAGGAGCGTTTACAGAATTCAAGCCAGGAATATAAATGAAGAGCAGATCAACACAAGAGACAACTTCAATTTGAAGTGGGTGATTTGATTCTGGCACATCTGAGAAAGGAAAGGTTCCCGAAGGGAACATATAATAAACTGAAGATGAAGAAGATCGGACCGTGTAAGATCTTGAAGAAATTTGAGGCAAATGCTTATAAGATTGAATTACCCAATGGGATCGGAATTTCTCTGATATTCAATGTCTCAGATTTGTACCCATACAAAGTTGAGGAAGAAGGAACAAATGATGAACAGTCAGAGGTTCAGTGGAAAAAGCAGATGCCAGTTGCAGAAAAGCCGCAGATGGAGCGCATACTGGACAAAAGGGTCAGCAAGAAGACCAGACGAAGGGAATACTTTGAATACTTGGTCAAGTGGAAAGGACATCCAGTTGAAGATGTCAGCTGGGAGAATGAAGCAGAGATTCAGAAGCATGGACAGACCATGTGAGAGCTCATGGATAGGATCCCATGAAAATTTTCAAGCGAGGGAGTATGATGCAGGAGCATCGCCAACGTCAAGCGAGTGTGGGGCAACCGCAACACATTTTGAGCACATGATAAATTGTTTAAAAACTTTTGAAAATTGGATGCGCCAAACTTAAATGTGATAGTTAAGGAGAGGCGTACTAATAGATTGTAATCAGACCTTGAGCGACCCGCTCTCGTCTGAAGGACTAAGAAGGCATTTATGTTAGTAGGTAGCTTTAATGCATAGATTATACAGTTTAGAATGAGAGAGAGGGAAAAAACGGAATATAGACACCCTCATTGTGTATTGTAACATTAGAGAGAGTGAAGAGCATAGAAGAAAAGAGAGCAGAGAGTTGTGTGAAGACACCCATGTACAGAGATTTGAATCAATAGAGAAATCTTTGACTCAAATTCATGGTGTTGGGTTTGTTCTCTGTGTATGTATGTTGAATGTTATGCTCATGGTTTTACTTTTTCTGTCATACAATTGCTTTTATACTATGTATGAATGATTCTTGTTGAGTGTTTGAAATCTGAGAGAGAGAGAGTAAGAGGAATGAGTTTCAATTGTTTCTCTATCTGNGTTCAGAGGTTTGTCTCTGAAATCTCAGGAGAGATAGCTTTTGTCCTCATTCACACAGAAGTGCAGTCAGGCACAGGAGCCATGCAAGGACTCTCTGAGCAAAGTTGGGTTTGCAGTCAGGCTTTTGGGTTCGAAACCTAAGCAAAGTATTGAGACACTGTTGTTGTAGAGTGTGCGCAAGGTCGAAGAGCGTTCAACACTCCGAGTGTTTGGAGGTTGCCGCAAGGAGTGCGTGCAAGGGTCTTCTTTAAGACTCGAAGTTGTGAGAAAGCTTAGGAAGGATAAAGCCTTTGAAACTATTGAAGGCAGTACAAGAAGTTGGTGCATTTAAGTGATTTGAAGGGATCGGAATTTTGTGTCGCAGGTGAATAAGTCCGGGGAAGAATCCTTGGTTCACTTCGCAGAAATCGTCAGAGGGAAGAAACAGACGGTCGAAATTCTCTGTAGAGAATTAGCGAAATCCCGTCAGCCGTCCGATCTGATAAAGAAGCGAGGAGGTTACGACTGGGTTTCCAAGGTGCAAGCTTAGAACATTGTGAACCGTCGGATCTTCACTTAGATACCCGTCAGTCGTCCGACCTGACAGGAGTTGCACTGGGTTTAAACCCTCTCAAGTCGAGCGAAGGTCCTGAAAGGTATCGGGGTATCGAGGTGTCGGAGTTCGGAATATCGGAAGTCCTGTGGACAAGAGATCGGGTAAATCCACAGTGAAAAACCCCGAAACAAGTCAGAACCGTCCATCTGTTGGGATATGTGGCAGGGATCGAGAGTCATCGGCATCTCGGAAGTCTAGAGACCAAGAGTCTGAGACCTTTTGAGTCCCGAAGCAGCGAAAGGATCACAACCGTAGATCTAAGGAAGGACGTGTGTCGCGTGATCATCCAAATCGGAGATTCGGGCACCGGGACTCACATAAGTGAGCAGTTTGACTTTGCATTTGGCGAAGTCTGAGGTTTGATCTGAACCGTCCATCCATTTGGGACGCGTGGCGGAAATCCGAGAAGTCGGGGTTCGACGTTTCGTGGATCCTGAAGACAGGAAACATCCACATTTCGGAATTGCGAAATCCGAAATCCCGATAAGTTGGAAAGTTCCATCGGGAGGGGGTCAGTTGTCATCATACCGGGAAATCGGAATTCGAGAGATCGGAAGAATCGAGGACAAATTCATTTCGGCATTTGAAACCCCGAAGTCCTGAGGGAGATCCGGAATCGTTGGTTTAGTAGATGATCATGGTCGTTGATCGTGTTTACGGCGGAAGGGGTTCCTAGTTGACGCCATATCGGGATTCGGAGGATCGGGGATCCTGAGGACAAGGGGTCAAATACATCTCGACATCCGAAAGCCCGAAATCCCGAAAAGAGGTAGGACTGCGGTCATATAAGGCGAGGTTGTGTGGACCACGAGTCTAGCCCAGAGGGCTAACTGAAGTTAAAGCATATCAAGATAGCGGAGATCGGGAAACCGGAAAGACAAAGTTGTGACATCGGGATTTCGAAACCCCGAAGCCCGAAATTCCATTTTTTTGTCGTGAAGGGAACAGCGATCAGCCTAGAGGATGCAAGGAGCAGAAAAGACCTGTGGGTCAATTTTAATAGAGACTCCAGTGGAGAATCGAAGGAGCCACTCCGGCTCGAGGGTAAAATTTGAACGATCCTTAAGACCGAGAGGTCAGCGCAGAGGCCTTTGTCGAGGCAAAGGGTGACAGCCTGCGTCATGAAGGACTCCTTGGGAGTCTTGTTCCTCAAAGTCTTATGAGAACTTCTATTATGAACATACACTGCAGTCATGGATGCTTATGCCCACATAAACATAGGTAAATGTTGATCATGAATCATCACCTTGACTGCCTCAACAATAGATATGTTCTTCCTCTCTATGACCCCATTTTGTTGAGGGTTGTAAGGAACGATGTACTCCCTCTTGATCCCTGCCTTAATGTAGAAATCATTGAAAACTTGGGAGGTGTATTCTCCTCCATTATCTGATCTCAGCACTTTGATCTTCTTTCCGGTCAGGTTTTTGACATGTTCTCTATACTCCTGAAATCTGGCAAGGACTCCATCCTTGGTCTTCAAGAAGTAAATCCAAGTCTTTCGAGAGTGGTTATCAATGAAAATCACATGGTATAGGTATCCACTCAAGGAAGCAACTGTCATGGGTCCACATAAATCTGTATGAACCAAGTCTAAGATCCCCTTGGATCTGTTTTCACTGCTCGAAAAGGACCCCTTGGCATTCTTGCCAAGAACACAACCTCTGCAAATGCCATCGTGTTCAACATGGATCTTTGGAAGGCATGTCACCACCTTCCCCAGAGCAAGAAGAGCTCTATAATGTAAATGAGCAAGTCTCCCATGCCATAATTCGCTCAAACTGAAAGAATCATGTATCAAGGCCTGAACTAGTTGGATAGTCAATATATACAATATGTCCTCTCGAACACCAATCACCTAAGCAGAATCCATACTAGAGTTCTTGTTCCATGCAAGAACCTTTCCATCAGAGAAAGCAACCTTGTAGCCTTTGTTCTCTAAGGCTGAAATAGAGACAAAGTTCCTTCTCATCCCAGCTACAAATAATACATCACTCAAATGGAGTGGGGTGCGAGAATCCAATTGTAAGGAAGTGGATCCAACTCCCTTCACAGTATATTTGGCATCATCACCAAGTACAACATGCAAACGAGATTCTTTCTCTACTAGATCTATAAGGTGCTCTTTGTATCCAGTTATATGTCTGGAAGCACCATTGTCAATCAACCAAATATCATTACTAGTAGGAACCATACCTAAGAGGGTTGAAATGAATAACTCTTCATCGTCCATGCTTGCATTCCTTGACTTCCTCTGAGGTGGTTCTGAATCAACATTAGCAATGGAAGCATGATGCTTTCCTTTCTTCAAAATAGGAGAAGTTTTCACATAGTGGCCATACTTGTCACATCTGAAGCATTGAATCTTTGACATGTCCTTTTTGTGTTCTGAAGCTAGTGTCGACTTCCTTCCTTATAATGTTTTGTCAAAACCTCTTATTTTTCCTTTGTTTTTCCTTGCATGAGTAGCAAGGGCTTGATTGTCATCATGATGGGAACATTGCACGCCTCTAGCTGCAAGTCTAGTCTCCTTCTAATTACAATCTACCCATAAACGATCAAACTTGGGCAATTTGGATCGCCCACTGATACTTTGAATGAATGGCTCTCAATGGCTTGGAAGACCATTAAGGGTAATCATGACAAGTTCTCTGTCAGAGATGATTTCACCAATAGCACCCAGCTTATCTTTGATCTCTGAAATCTTCATGAAGAAGGTGGCAACTGTATCTGACTTCGTCATCTTGAGATTTCGAAGGTGGTGTCTCAAGGCAAGTGCTTTGTTGGTGTTGTTGCTCTCAAACAACTTCTTCAAGGCGTTGTACATCTTCTTGGTTGTCTTCAAGTTGGAGATGTGAAGGATTAAATGGTCTCTCACAAAATAGATGATGATCTTTCTAGCTTTTGCATCATTCTTTCTCCATTGAGACTTTTTTGCATCGTCAATTGATTCTAGTATAACTTCTTCAATGTACTTTATTAAGTCACTCTCTTCTAGAGTGATGAGCAATCTAGATTTCCAAGAACTGAAGTTGGTTGTTTCATCAAACCTATCTTCCACCAAAATAAGATTCACCATGGTTGTTAGAAGAGTGCAGAAATCTTAACCCGAGTTGTAGTTGCAGCAAAACAGCGAACTATATGAAAGGTACGACAAGTTGTTGTAGAAGGTCAACGTATGTGCAATAGTCTTCTTTCAAGAACACTGCTCTGATACCATGTTGGAGTTTAATGTTGTTCAATTACATTCAGTTTATTTACAAATTTACATGAACTAAAGCATAAACCATGAACAATAGCAGCAGTAATAATCAAGATCACAAGAAGAATAACCATGCACAGAGACACAAGTACAGTAGAAAATGCTAAAACAAAATGATTATAATAGATTGATATATTACTACAATGATGAGAGTTCCATATATAGAGAACATATGCTGACCATCTATGAAAGGATGTGTCCCTTGAATAATAAATAACTTCTTATTTATTATATATATTTATATTTTGTATTACAAATATTATGTCATATATATATGGAAGAATGTCTTCCCGATGTTGTTCAAACATCAACAGTTTTGCAACACGAGGATTCAGCACTGATCAACTCTCTATAATATTTCAAGCATTCTCCATGATATTCAGGTCTAGATGAGCGGATTCCCTACTTGAATAAAATAAATGCAATAATATTCAAGTTTATCTAATTGTCATTGAGATCTTGTCGAAGTTGTTTCAACCATCTTGTTTCAAACATTGTTAAACTTGTTCATTTGAAATATTATATTAATTACTCCCACAAAAAATTATTCAAATGTCATTTTGTTTTTATGAATCTGTGTTGTGATGATATCGATGGATTCTTGAACATATGATATTTTTCAAACTCTTTGATATTAACAAAAGTCATTTAAAATTATTTGATGACTCGTCCATTTTTCATTTCATCTTGCAAAATTATATGATGTTTTTCAAACTCTTTGATACTAACAAAAATCATTTAAAATTCTTTGATGACTTGTCCATTTTTCATTTCATCTATGATGTTTTTCAAACTCTTTGATACTAACAAAAGTCATTTAAAATTCTTTGATATGATGTTTTTCAAACTCTTTGATATTAACAAAAGTCATTTAAAATTATTTGATGACTTGTCCATTTTTCATTTCATCTATGATGTTTTTCAAACTCTTTGATATTAACAAAAGTCATTTAAAATTCTTTGATGACTTGTACATTTTTCATTTCATCTTGCAAAGTTATAATTGAGTTTGGATTTAGACTATTTTAAGAGGAAGGAAAAACATATTAAATAAAAATATGTTGCAGTCATATTTATTCTTTTTTTTAATGAAATGATGTGCTTGGAAAGTAAATATGTTATATAAGAGTTTTATTGGAAGATTCATTGGGGTTTGTTATTTAGCACTCACTCATTACATTCATCAAAGGTCATAAGAAGGTCATAAGAAGAAGCTTCCATATATCAAAAGAGGAGTAACATCCCTATGAAAATGCAGGAGAATATTTTTTTACTCTCTCAATGTTGGTTATTTTCCCTTGCCAAGAAAAAGTGATCAACAGTTACTTAAAAGACCAAATGGAAGAGGATGTTCACTAATTAAGTATATATGTCAGTTTGTTACGCAAAGATCAAATATTGGCCACTCTAATGATACAAGGAGAAATGGAAAAGGGTAAAGGGCACACTCTCTTGTGTACATATTCGTCAAGTCTAGATGAGGACATGGGAATTAAATCTATGCAATATTATGAAGACCAAGATCTTAGCAGTCCTCTACAACATGGTATCCAAGCTAATAGAAACTCCTTTTGACATCAACAAGCGAGTGAAGAGTTGTTTTCAACAATGTCAAAGATTAACATCATGCTAGTGATCATTAGTTACAACTTATGAACGAGTATAAAATTTTGTAAAATGCTAATTTTTAAGTATTGTATTACTTACGGTGGGGCAAGTATACATTATAAGTAGGCTCGCATGGCCAAACCATAGGCCACGCATTACAAAACAAAATGTAATTGTCAATTAGAATACATAAACTTATGACTTCTGAAATAAAGAAACAAGTCTGTCTTATCTTCAACTCTATAATATATATAGACATATTATTTAATTTTGTACCAAACTCTAAAAAGATATATGATGACAAAGAAGTCAAATACCCAGACATGCCAGAAAGCACGGAAATTCCTCTTCTGTCAGAATTTCAAGAAGGTTACAAGACTCCTTTTCAAATATTTATTTGACAATTTAATGCTTCCCTCATAGATATAGCTGGAAAAGGAAAAAGTTAAATTACAAATTCCCAGTGAAAATACAATGTCTAGCGGCAACAATTTTTTATACACATCTGATTTGTGTGTACTAAGAGTTATAGTGAGCAATTAATTGCTCAACTACTATGTAATCCAGTTATAGGTTGATAATGTTCTTAACCTGAATGCAACAAAATTAAGCAAATGATTATAAATATCTCCTATCACTAATTGCCAGTCCAAACACTAATTTTTACCAACTATTTTAATCAATTGTCCTTTACAATATCAACTCAAGTAATGCATACATGGTATTTGAACTTCCAGACATGAAGCCCTCTTTAGCATTCTTTATGCTCTCCAGTTGGCTACTTCTCACTAGACCAAAATTATTGCCAAAAGATTTTCACCAGCTCACAAAACATGAACTCATTAAGGGAAGAATTAGTATATCTGATGGCACCAATGAAATACATTCATATAATCTCAATATTGAATAATTGCTTGTACTAGATATGTCTTTTCTGTAACTGCAAAACCCGCTGGAGAAAATGAAACTTTCCATCTGGAGCCTTCACTTGAAGGTATTATTTTCAATCACTAATGGATGAGATGTACATGCTGAAACAGAATAGTTTTTGGAACTGCTATGTAGATTGAATCTTTAATTCGAAGATAACAAGATTTCTCGTTATGTCTTGAGGAGAGAGAATATTGACTTACTGGAGCTGTGTTTTCCATCATCAAATTGAGCATTTTGAGAGGATTTAAATGTTTCTAAGAAAGCTTTCGCATTTGCCATCTCTGCTTTCTTTCGCACTTTGTCCCAACCATACTCTGCAGCAAGTATCTCTATGACACGAGGCAAAGCTCTTCCAGCTGCATCTGTGTCAAGAAAGGCAAGCCTTGATCGCCTAGCAATGAAGTCAACTGCTGTCTCACAGTACTCGTTCCGTGCACAGTAAGCCACCTCTGCCTCCAGAAAAGAATACCCATGTGCTAATCTTTTGCCCAAATTTTCATTCTGCAACCCATAGAATCAAGATTTTGATTTAGAACAGAACGTTTTCACAAATTTTCTATCTAGAAAATCATAAGCAGAGCATATGCATGTTCCCAACCATGTCGATGTTTAATTTTTCTTATCACTAAAAGCAAGCCCACAATCCAGACTTCACTGTTTTTCAACCAAGCATCAGAAAACTTGTGCAACATGTGAACTGCAATAAAATAATGTTTTGATGTTATTTCTGCTCTTAACTTCCTTCAAGTTAATAAAGATGCTATCCTGCTGACTTTGAGATATTTCTGATACTGGCTACAAATGCTTTGGAACTGAATGTGATAGCTATCTAGATTTCAGAGGACAAGCTATCTAACAAATTTTAAATGACAGTTAGAACCACCTCCATGAAGGAACTAAACCACTTGTCAGGCAGATCCTTCAAGACAATTTTCATGAGCCAAGATTGATTACAGTGGCAGGAAGTACTACAATCCGATTAAGAGTGGTATAAAGGTGGAATTTAGCTGATGTGTATCCCCTTCATTCTGTGCTCTATTCGACCTTGGCAATCAATTAAAACATTAAAGGAACTCTCTGCTGAACTTTGGGCTAGGTTTCCCTTCATTAATTTATAAATTAAAAATATATATATCTAGTTTAAAACACTATAAACTGTTCAGTCTTAAAAGAGCTGAAATGAGGTATCGATGCCACTTAATTGAGGATGAAAATTCTGTGAAGATCTGGAGATATATAGATCAACTGTGAAATATCCAAGTGTCTAGGCAAACTGCATTCAATTACATACAGTCCCACTCCTTCAGAATAAATTCTATCTGCATCTGTTTTGGTTTGCATATTATAACAGAATAGGTCTTCTGGCAGCAAATTGGCATTTGATAGACTGTTGTCAAATTTAGGTCCACCTGCCTTGAATAAGAATGGTTATCATACATAACCACAACATTTGTATGAAACGATAATATCTCTTGGAAAAGAAATTGAAGTAGGGAAGGAGTCACATATAACCTGTGCTATTGATGCAACTCTTTCTGCCATAATACCATATGCATGTGCCAAATGTTTGGCAACAGCAGTGTCCATTGTCCCAGGAACAATCTTCCCTGAATGTGTCTTCTTCATGCGAACATACTGCTGTGCAATTTCTGTAAAGGATGCAGGATCCCATCGATCTCCTCCAACAATTTTGAGATGAGCTGTCATGCAGGCATTTGATGGGCTCAATTTCCCAACCTTAATGGCTGCATCAACTGCATCCTCTGCCATGCTGAAACCAAAACTCTAAGTTAGTCATATAGTATCAGTCCCAAGCATCTGTTAGCAAACAAGTAATGAAATGAGAACCATAACATACTGGCATCACCTCCTATCCATATGCCATCAAATAAATCCATAAAATCAGTAGAACAGTACATAGGTCCATGAATGCAACCTCTCATATCTAATTCATTTTCAGAAAAACAGAAAATATCTTTACCATGTAATATATCTAATATAATATGTAATATATAATATAATAAAACCTATAGATAATATAATTTTATTATTAATTATTTGTTATGAACAATATGTCCGTTAACAATAAAACATCTAATCCAAATAGAAGACGGGAAATAAATCCATATATGATAAATTAAATATATTTTGTATTTGAATAGTATTGACTGATTTACAAAAGCTCTCATGACAATATAAATACTCATTGATTGGGATACGGATAGGGATCCACCAATTTTTTGAAAAGCTGGGATCCGGATACAGCCGGGAAATGGCAAGTACAAACAATATAAATAATTTTTTTTACATAAAATTTACAAATTTTATAATATATAACTTCTATATATTTATATTATGTAATACTTATATCAAATAATTAATATATAAGTTTAATAAACTTAAAATTAATATAGTATTTATAAGTATTAAACATTAATTTTATTTATACAAATTAAATTATAAACATATTAAATATTAACTATAAACAATGCCAAAGTATAAACATTCTAAACATAAAGTAAAAGGGACAAATTATTTAATAATCATTATGTATAACATGAACTAGATTCATGAAATAACATAAACCATATGGCTGAGTTTGATTACAGTGTGCGAGGGTTTCAAGTTTCAAAATTCACAAAATACCAAGTAACTGTGCCAGAAATTGACCACAAGGCATTAGACTCAATAGATCGAAATACTGGAGGGAATACGTTCAAGGAAATCGGTGTGGGGCTACTTCCCATCTGACAGCACCAAAGACGAGAGAATCACCCGCTACAACACTTATTAGAAACTGGTTGTGGCTGCCACAACTCATATCGTGATGGTAAATACAGGATGCATTGCACCTTCTACTAATGATGTTGTCAGGTTCATTGTTGGATAAACTATTATTTCTAGTGCGTATGTAGGCCATGCCTTTCTTGCATGTTCCTTCCATAGTCGTGAAAAAAGGTACCAACCCGTAAAGGTGTCATTAAGGAAGATCTTGTGTAAGAGAAATGCCTAATTGTTAAGAGCGAGTGGATCCTAGGCAGATCCCAACGAATCTGGATCTGAATCCATATGGTCCAGGCATCCACGAATCCAGCCCCCCCGACCCCACAAATCTGGTAACATAGCATTACATGTCCTCCACCTTAAAGGATGTTTTGTCCTCTAATCATGGCTGGAAGAACCTACGTCTTTGTTCCCACTTATACTTCATTAACTACTCAGGATGGTGTGCTTGTTATTCACCAAGTTGCACTAGGATGGACTTGCAGTTGAGCCGCCAAAGATTGAACATTCATATGTTCAAAATCAAAGTTCAAAAGTCCAGCGAGTCAATATGACCACTTTTTCGCATTTCCATCCCCTGATGGGGCATTCTAATAAGATGAAGCTAGCATGATGATTTTGTAAAAAGCTTAGCCTCCTAAGATTGGATCATGAGTACATACTCTAGAGTGTTTTTTTTCACTTGTTAATTATTTCTTGCCTGAAATTCATCTTAGGCGAGTTATAATTTCTAAGTTTTTTCACTCACTACCTCCAAAGCTAGAGTGTGTACGGATGGTTAAGCCTTAGCTTGGAAAATCTAAGTCTAGTGTCTAAATGTTTATATTACCATGTTAGGTCATCAATATTGAGTCATATGGAAATTGTGCTAAGTGCCCCCTAGGTTTTTTAATGTTTTGAGTCAATAAAAAATTTCTCGTAAAACGAGATATTTCAATTGTATTTTAGTCATAAATTTAAAAAGTAGTACTAGGAGGCATTATATGTCTTGGGGGTATTCGTTTTTGGATTTATAATACCCACTTTACTTAAGTACCCACTTTTGTGAATAAAATTAGTAATTTTAATCAATAAAAGACATAAAAAATAAAAATAAAAGACATAAAAAATAAAAAATAAAACAGCGAACCTATTTTTTGGAAAACATGTATGGAACATGTTTTGAGTTAACTCCCCCTCTCTTGGACTTAACTAAGCCTTTTTGGCAATCTATGAGGAGTTATGGGGGGGTTAAGTTGGAGTTTGCTTGAGTTTTGGTTTGACACTAAGAAGAGGTGCACCCCTTTTGAAGAGAGGTGGCGCACTCCAAGAAAAGGTTGCCTACCTCTTGAGAGGTGGTGCCCCTCTTACCCACTCCTTGCTCACATGTGTCAAGATAATGGAGATTGGAGAGAGGTGGCAACCCCACCTCTCACACTTGGCATGCCTTTGCTCTCCAAGTGGTGCACCCTCCCTCCTTGGGAAATGCACCCCTCCTATAAATTGAAGCATTCTCCTATTGCAAGCTTGTTGGAGCTTGGGAAATTACTTGTGCTATTGTATTGTATTATTGTAACACTCTTTCAAGATTGAATAAAGAAGACTTTGGAGGTCACATGGTGGATGGTAGAATTGTGTGGATGTTGATGTTCATGGTTTAATATTGTGAGGTAATTGTATCTTGTTTATGTGCATTTCAATTTGTAAATTGGCCTTAGTAGGGGTGCCATCACCCAATAGAAAAGATCTTCTTAACTAGTTTGGCTATTAAGATATTTTGTTGCTTTACATATGTGGTTAATGATTTGCATGTTAATTTTGCTTAATTGCATGCTATTTAGACTTCATGTGTAAAGAACATCGATATTTAACAAGTTGTATGTAAGTTTATCAAGATTGCAGGTCTTCATACTTGAAGTGGTGGCTGATTTGAGTGCAATCTCCCACAAGCTTCAAGCTCTTTTGAGAACTAGTCCCTCATCCATTCACCGGAGGACCCCATAGCCCAAGATTCAAGTCTTAAAGAAAGGCTTTCTCTCTCTCTTTTTCAACCTTTTAAAATATACTTTCTTTGGTTACTTTGAATGCATGCAAAGCTTGATTTCCATCTTTAAAGTTTGATCTAAAGAGATTTTTCTTTGCATGATTAAAGCAAGTAGATTGGATCACAAAGCTTCATTCTTTGATCTAGCTTGCAATCTATCATTTCGCTCATTTTTCAAAGAGATATTTAAAGGCTAAAGGTAATTTCTTATTTTAAAGAGTTTAAAAGTTATATTTAGGCATCTTTTTAATATTGTTTATTGTTTTAGGACAGCTAGTAATATCATTAAGAAAAGGCCTTTACTTTCTTGTTTTGCTAAGTTCAAGTTGTTAGTTTAGTGTAGTTTTTTACTTAGACTTTTTTCCATAAACTTTTGTACATTGATTAACATGTTTTGCAGGGTCTTCCAATATCTTTTTGGGTATCTTTTGCCCCAATTAATTTTCTGTTTTTGCAGGTTTAGTGAACAGACCAGGGGAAACTCTGCCCATTTTTTAATATTTGGAGCTTCCGGGACCCCAAAAATACCTCATACCTCAATAAACCATTTGCAAACTCGTAAAACTTGTTGATCCATCATTTATAAAGATCACAAGCCTCCCAAAAAAGAGATCATTGTAACCAAAGCAATAAAAGATTGGGCTACCCAGCGCCCAGTTTTCTTTCCCCTTGGGGGGATTTGTGTCTTGTGGTGTGCTTGTTTAATTTTCCTCAAGTCTTTCAATTTTGCAATCCTCACCTAAAGGAAAGATAAAACTTATCATAAAATTTATCACAAGCACCGCAAGTTTAGTTTAAATTTCAATTCCATAGTTAGCTTAGTTAGTTTCAATTTCTTAGTTTAGAATAGTTTGGCTTTCATTTTGGAAAAGTAATATTTAATTACTAGACTAACTTTCATTTCAGTATTTACTTTTCTGCAATTTTAATTTAGTAAAATAAACCCATCCCCTCAGCGCCCCGGTGTAAGCTCTGAACCCTTGCAAGCCTAGCTCGACCTGGGGAACTCATCAGAACCGTGGTTGGTCAGTGTGGATCTAATTTAATTTAGGGAAACCTTTAAGATTCTATTGCTTATTTGGAAACGAAAGAGGGTTTGTGTAAGAAATCCGGCGGGAACTTTGAGATTTAGGTTCTCGTTGGATCTCCCACATTCTCTTGAGCATGTCTGTAAAGTCAGAGGAATACTCTCCCTGTTGGACATTCAGCAAGCTCAGCCTCCAATCTAAGAAATAGTCTCTTGGAGGCCACATCTAGATTAGATTTCTTTTCTGCAACACTCAACACAAAAGTCACTTCAAAACATTAATCAACTCTAATCGAAAATTTACAAGGACATTTCACACGATATTCTTCATTTGGTGGCATTACATATATCTCAATATAAGGCATTGGTCTCATTATTTTACTTTCAAGCCATTTACTTCAAGTATTTATATTTGCAAAGCATTTCCTTTTATCTTGAAGTATCTTATTTGCTTGTGGTTATTTACTTGCAAGTATCTGTATCCATTTTATTATCTTTCATGCAAGTATCTCTTTGGTTTTAAATATTTTTTTCATAAGCAATTATAGTGAATGAATGAATGATATATGTTGCTAGTGTAGATTTACTTATTGTTATACTGTCCTTGTTGCAATAAAACTCCTAGATTCATTTTTCTTGTACTTAGACTAGTTCAAGCCATAGATTATTTTATTTAGGGACTACCCCCCTTGGCTTCGCTAGGAGTTGGCCTAGACGGGGGAGTCGAGGATCAGGTGACAACACCTTGACTCAAGACTTGCCCCCAAGGACACACCCATTGGATTGAAGGTTTCTTCCACACTACCCGAGGTGTGTATAAAGGCAACAACAGTGCTCACTGACAAAACAAGACGGTAAGATCTTCAAAGTTCTGAATAATATTGTCACGTTGAAAATCGATCAATCCACCCTAAATTGAATCTCTTTGGCACTGTATGGTGGGACTTTTGATTAGGTCTTATTAGATTCCAATTCCTAGTATGCCTTTGGAAACAACTCAGATTTTGTCACAATATTCAGGAATGTAGACTGAGTTTTGTTTCAAGTGATGTTGGTTTGATTGTTCCCTGCGACGACTTCAGTGATTAGGGTGACTTCAAAAGTCAATAGTTGAACTTTTTGATATAAGGGAATCAAGAACTAATGTTTCAGTGTTCATTAGTGTGTCGATATCTTTAGGTTGAGATACGATTTCATCAGCAATGGCAAAATGGACTTTCAACTGTAAATAGATCTATAAGTGTTGCTTTGTCAATCAATGGCTTGATTTTTTCAATGATAGACAGCTTTGCATCTATGATTAGATCTGTGAGTGTTCCCCTATCTACAGTTTCTACCTTGACTTTTGAAGATATTGTTGATTTACCTAGGTTAGTGGATGTGTCTTTGTTGACGAGTTATTTCTTGATTTTCTATTACATCTTTTTCTCATTCTTTAACTTCTTGACTTATGCAAGTAGCATTTGACCATGATTCCTTAGGCGAGAAACTTCTTCTTTCTTCGAAAATTCTCTATCAAAGTTTTTCAATTGTTCTTTGAGATCCCGCGCCTATTGTTGGGATTCTCGACAGTTTGTTGATATTTTTCTATTTCACATTTGAACTCAACTTCTTGAGCAAGGGATTTTTTTCCAATCACAAACTAAACTTTTCGAATAGGTTTGTTAATTGATTTCATTCTAAGTTTCTCAAATTCTTCCCTTAATTATGTATATGCTTCTTCATATGACTATGCCATGGTTGGCTCCATAAGTATGCAACCAATCTTACGATTTTTTAATTGATATTGTTCCTTCAATAACGGTACCTTAATTTATAATTTATAGTACTCTTTTTAAATATGATGCCCTTGTCTTTAAAAGGTACTTCTATCCAGTGTTGCAAATATCGCGATATTATCGTGGGCATTGTGATACATCATGATATGTCTTGGTCAGAAATAATATCACCTTAAAAAATCGTGATATTTTCTACCCCAAAAAATATTACAATATATTCGAAAAATCATGATTTTTCAGCAAACATCAGGAGTCGATAGAAAGTATCACTGAGCCCGCCAACATTCCACTATATAACCAAAAATTTGACATTTTATAACTCGTTTTCAAAACAGACTAAAGGGGTTTGAGCACAAAGGAGATCTCCACCATTTTTCTTCAAGCTAAGGACTAGAAATAAAGTGTTTTCATTTTCAATCAACCATTTATTGTGGAGTGACGGTTGATTCCCATCAGTTGTTTCCATATTTGTGGGTATGTGTAACAATTTGAACATGGTTTTTCTTTTTTTTAAGATTTTTTATAGGTTTTGTAATGTTCATCAATTTTCCCTCCTCTTGCCAATTTTTAATGAGAGATCTACCATTTATTTAGATCTGATTTTTTAATTTGTAGTATTCTTGTATTTTGAATCTTGATTTCCATTTTTTTTGTAGGCCTAATTATTGCTATTTGAAAATGGTGAAAGCTTTGGACCCTATGTGGAAATATGGTGAGACCCTTGAGCCTAATCATCGACAAAAGTTGAATTGCAAATTGTGTGTGAAGGAAATGACAAGGGGAATCAACTAATTGAAATACCACCTTGCACAAATTCGAGGGCATGAAGTGGGAATTTCTCTAGATGCAACCCCAGAAATCATTCATATTGCCAATAAATCACTTCTGCATATGAGTAAAACGAGAGATGAGCAAGAATTTGTGAGGCTTGAGCTTGCAACGGGAGGAGTTGCAAGATCCAGGGTGAAGGGAAGTGAGAGCTTTTCCTTGGCCTCACCTTCCACATTGCCCTCAACAACCCCACGTTTCTTTGTTCTGAGAACAACAACTTGCACACAACCCTTTATTAGGTCAATGTTTAAAATAAAGGAGAAGCAAGAAGCAGACAAGCTTGTGGGTAAGATATTTTCTATGGAGTGGCATTCATTTTAGCATTGCCAAGAACAACCCGTTCTACCAATCTATGTTTGATTTTGTTCCTATTGTTGGCCCACGGAACAAGGCCCCTACCTATGATGAATCATGAGTTGAGAGGACCTACCCTTCAAAATGAAAAGCTTTATTGCATTCACAAATTGGAGGAGCTTAAGGAATCATGGGAAGTCACTGGATGCATCGTGATGTCAGATAATTTAAATGATCATAAGGAAAGACTCTTGTTATTGTCTTGGTTAATTGTCCTAGGGGAACAATGTTTATTAAATCTATCGATGCATCCACACATGTTAAAGATGCGGTATTATTATGTGAGTTGTTGGATGGGTTCATCCAAGAGATAGGTCTACAAAATGTTTTCCAAGTCATAATGAATAACATTGCTTATTATGTGGCTACTGGTAGTTTGCTTATGTTGAGGTATCCGACCTTGCTTTGGAATCCTTGTGGTGCCCATTGCATTGATTTGATTTTAGAGGATATGGGAAAAATTACTTATTTGAAGGATATCTTGAATCAGCTAAGAGCATCTCAAAATTTATATATAACCATACATTTGTGTTTAACTTGATGAGACAACCCACAAATAATAGGGAGTTTGTGCATCCTGCAATCACACGTTTTTCCACTAGCTTCATTTATGTTCAATCCCTCCTGACTTGTATGTGGGAAGTGAGGAGAATGTTCCCTTCAAATGAGTGGCATGCTTTATCATTTAGCACTAAATCGGAAGGGCAAGCCATATCCAAGCTAGTGTCATACCAAGAGAGTATTTGGGCAGGAGTGGAGGAGATGTGTGCCATTAGTGAACCTTCGGTAAAGGTTCTTCACTTGATGGAGACAAGCCCGCAATGGGCTACTTGTATGAGGCCATGGATAGGGCCAAAGAATCCAGTTGTTCCTGTTATGAGGACAAGGGGGATGGAGGGTGATTGATGAGCAACAAAAAAACTCCATCGCCCCCATTCATGCTACAGGGATCTACCTCAACCCTGAGTTCTCTTACTCCTGCAATTTTAGATTTGATGTTGAGGTTATGGATAGATTCTTCACATGTGTTCACAAGGTGGTGCCAAGTCCGCAAGAACGTGCGGAGATTTCTAAAAAAATGGAAATATATAGAATGGTCGCTGGAACATTTATCTTTGACATGGTTGTTCAAGACAAGAAGACCAAAATGTGGGGTAAGCTTCTTTTTGTTTCAAATTTCAATGTCTCTTCTTCCTTTGTTTCAAATTTCAATGTATTTTCTTATATTTATCTTATTTGTTGTAGATGCTTGGTGGACAAAATGGCACAAGAGCACCTAATTTACAAAAACTTTCCATTCAGGTGCATATCCAAACACATAGCTCTTCATGTTGCAAACGCAACTGGAGTGTGTTTGAAAAAATACAAAACAAATAGCACAAGAAGTTAAAAACTTCCAAATTAAATTTTGAATTCATTATAAATTTTAATTTTATGCCCTGTCACCCTCTATATTATGTGTCATAATTTATGACCCTCGTATAGGTTGGAATCACAGCACCTTAATGACATGGTCTACGCCTACTATAATCTCAAGTTGCGGGTGAGGCAACTTTAGAAAACATTAAACATGGAGGCCATTTTATTGGATGGGATTGACACCACTACTACATGGAGGGTGGACACTGAGAGGCATGTCATGGACTCACCCCTGAGTGGTTACAAGAGGAGGCACGAGAGGAGGTGACAGGGGGAGCATAGCAGAGGAGGAGGAGGTTCTAGAGAAGACATCCTTACAAGAGGTGGTTATTGACACTGGGAGTGTGCTGTCACCTTAATAGAAAGACACAGTCATAGACACAACAAATTGGACTTAGCAGTAGCACTAGCATAGATATCAGAGTCTAGCTTCTCTTTCTTCTTCTAGAGGACGTCAGAGTCCAACGACAACCTCAAGGCCTTATTCTTTTAGAGCACATTAGAGTCCAGCAACAACCCCATGGCCCACTTCATCTAGACAAAAAGCCATGACCAGAGCCATTACCTTTGCTCATAAAAGTGGTAGAGGAAATTGTTAGTTTATTTATCAAATTTCAGTATAGATTACTCATGATGTATTATATTTTTTTATAATATTTGAGGCCCAAGAGTCGAGACTCAATACACAATTGAGTATTAATGTGTGATGTATCACTAGACATCTTATATATCAGTTTTATCTTCATATTTATGTGGAAATGTGTTTATTTGATGTTGTTGTTGCTTTAGATGTTTAAAATTTTGAAAAAAATGAATATTTTTGTATTTTTTTTAAGTTTGTTGATATTTTCCCTAATGTTACCAATAAGTTATTTTTCAAACCCTCGATGATATATTTCCTGACACGATATTTGCAACATTGCTTTTATCTTTTGCTTCACAAGTGTGTAGTCGAGAAGATTGGTCATTCATGTAAATATACACCTCTTGATTCTTTGTGGTCACTAATTCAAGTCTCCACAACTTCGTATATTAGTTTTTACCCAAAAAAACAATTTGAAAAATACATCTTATATTACAAGAGAAAATGTACAAGGTAGGTGACAAAAAAGGAAAATAAAAACAAAAGAGTATATACAATGATATCTCATATCCTCTTCCTAATAGCTTACTAGGGCAGCAATAAATTTAAAATAGGCAAATGCATTCAACTCTTCGACATCCTTAATCAAGAGGTAACCTTTGAAAAACCATTGCATACATACCCCTTCTTGCTAAGAGTGACAAAAAGATTGGACAGAACTGGCCTCATGGGAAAAGACACATTTGTATCTAAGTTTCCAAACTATAAATAAGCTTGTGGTTCTAAGGTAGTCCTAAATGTCAAAAAAACGAGATGATACATGTTATCACACAAGTTGTAGGTTGGGAAAACCCTGACCCAACTACCAAAATGGAAACAACTAAGGGACACTATACCCAATGTCACCTCAATATAGGTCCCGCACTTCGAGGGTGACTAGGTCACTCTAGGGAGGCGATCCCAGTGCCCTTGGGGGGAATAAGATGGATGGAAGGGAAAGAAGAGAAGTACCCCCCTAAAGGTCAGTGATGGAAGAGGAAAGATGTCTTTGATGACTCGTCTCTGGGTGGTTTAAGGTTACCAACTTCCAAGTCTTTGGATGCCTGCAAAGGGTGTTTGCACCTTCAACAAGAAAAGACACACTTGCATATAGTAATGTTAGGTGGACAAGCAAGGTAAGCTTGTTGTCCCTAATTGCAGCAATAATCAATGATATATATCAGCACATAAAAGATAATAAAGGCTGCAATATAAGTGTTAAAATTCCAATTGAATAAGCACGAGACAAGCTAGTAAAAACTAATTTAGCTCAACAATGATAGAACAAGACTTTAGCATGAAAAGCAAGGTTGTCATAAAAAACTAACTGCAGTGATATTTATCGGCCTTGTGGCTGTAACAAACTTGTTATTGCAGCAAGATATTTAATCAGTAAAACTTGCTCAAAACTTGTCAAAAGATGCATTATTGAAGAGTTTTGTTAGTATTTTCTGCATCCCTAATGGATGTGGGTTAAATTTGCAACAGCAGAAAGAAATACTTGGAGAAATGAAACGCCCTAGTGGCTCAAGCAAGCATTTATAGCATAGATTTGATTCCAATAAGAACAACTTCAAAATCACGAAATTTCATGTTTCCCAAAGAAACAATTTTATATCTCCAATGCAATAAGTGATGACTAGTGTCTTTAATGATTGGGTTAATGGAGTCAAGAAAAGAAAGAGCTAAAGGAACTACCTCCTTGGGGGTGTAAATCCTCTTACTCCCCAAGGCACCCTAGCTAGGGTTTAGGCTAAGAGGGTGTATGCAATTATACTTCTTTTAGCAAACCCTTGTTAAACCAATAATATTTAAGCATAAAGTGATGAAGGGTAAGGTGGGGGTGTATGCCATTATACTTCCCACCTAGCTCTAGCAAAATAACCTTGTCTTGAAACAAAAGGATAATACAATGCAAAAAAAGCCTTACAAATTCAAGGAAAATGCTAAGATAAACCATTACAATAGCAAAGAAGAGCCTTCCAAGGCTACCGCATCACTTCCATCAACCAAATAACCAAGAAAGTAGCCATACACAAGAGCAAAAGAGAGAAATAGCTAAAGATAGCGAAAATTTCAATCCAAGTACCTCTCCAAGATGGGAGAGTTGTGTTATGAAATGAGACCTTATGATCTCTATTTATACAAAATGCCACTAAGATAGTTTGTCCCCATAATTTTAGGTTAAACCACAAGATTAGGCGTTAACAACCCTAATCTTGCCCCTTTACACAAATAATATTAAACAATTCATTTAAAATTCTACTTTTTGCACAAATGAAAATCCTAAGAGTGGCGTCACCCCTTTAGGAGGGACGTTTTGGCACTTTTAGGCCAAACGTTGAGTTGGAGATGGTAGGGTTGGGCCTCCAAAGGCCATGTGTCTCCAATCCAACCTTCTTCTTCATGATCCAAGAGTTTTTTCCTTCAAAACGTGCCATGTGTAGCCATCACCACCTCAAGCCCGTCAAGCATGACGTTAAGCCTCCAAAAGATGATGTTTTGCCTCTTCGAGGAAAAACGTTTGGCATATGAGGGCTAGGTCATGTCTCTCAAGTCATCTTCTAGGCCTCTAAAGGTACATCACTTTCATCCGGCATGCGGGCCCTTGGCATCCAACCTGTGGGCTTCAACCCCCATGGAAGCCCAAGCTAGGTTGGTTCCTCCAAAATTGTCCACCAACTAGGTCCTGCAAGGACAAATGAGCACGCCCTCCAAGGATCTCAAGTCAAAATATCACGATGAGTAAATCAAGTCAATAATTGAGCCACCTAAGCATGTGCATCAAAGATTACCCTGTCAAACAAGTAAGTGCCCAAAGACATTATGCGACTTGCCAAGCTTGGATATGGGAGGGTTGATGAGTTGTCCTTGCCCTAGGTCAAGGAGTGTTTCCAAGAGATCCCTCTTGTTGTCGTCCTTATACACACTTGCAAAAGTGAGCTAAGTCCGGCTCACTTAGTGTGTCCTTGGAGGCACAATGCCTAGGTTCACAGCCCACGTTGTCACTTTGACCGGAACCTCTTCCATCTAGGCTTACTCCTAGGGAAGCCAAAGGGGGTAGACCTTAGTTACTAGATGTGTTAAAGTTAAATTCTAGGAGTTAGTTTTAATTATTTACAAGGTTTGGGGGGATTCTAATCCTAAGATGCACAAGCAGCCAATGCAAGATGTGAGAGTTAGTATGTAAGTCAAGCCTTTTCCCTAGGTCAACTAAGACTAGTGCCTAAAGATTGGGCAAGGGGTCAACTACGTTAAGGGGTGTTTCGTTACAAGTAGATTACAAGTTACTTACAAGGTTACAAAAGAATAAATTGAACCAAAGGATATTAGATACAATTAATTACAAGTAAATATACAAATGATACAAGAGCAAGCTAACCACGTTTTACTTATATGTGTGCAGGATACCAAAGACTAAAGCATCAACATCAACAATTCATCACAATT
>SNQJ01S0029330.1:124603-151116 GCA_010110895.2 Picea sitchensis | reverse complement strand
TTTTTTTTTTTGTTTCTGGCTATCCAAGTACTCCAACAGATGTATTTGGGGAGGGTTATCCAAATTCTCTTTAATATAGGATTATTTATAATATTACCAGTGTAATGGCGCCCCCATTGAGTAAAAATATCATAGATTGATGAAGGTCATGTTAATGTTTGATGAAGGTCTCCCATAGCGAACCTCCAAACCTTTTTTATGTACTCACAGTATATGAACATGTGGTTGATGTTTTCTTCATCCTTCTGACATAAAATGCACCATGAGGACCCACTAATTCCCCTTTTCTACAATTTTTTTGAAGTGAGAATATTTTGTGTGATAGAAGCCAGCAAAATAAATTTACCTTGGGAAGACCGTCTACATGCCAAATCAATTTCCATTGGCTGGATCGAGGATGTTGGTTCTTAGTTTCTACCAAAATTTGATATCCATTGTTGAATGTATAATGAAAAATCCCCCATCCATACGAGTCTCTAGAAAATTAGTCTCTTGGTGCGCACCCCTGAAGTGTGGAGAAGAAGGGGGTGATGAGAGTTGAAATATGCATAGGGGGGGATAAGATTTTCCAACTATCCCATAGTACATCCTATGTCTAATATGAAAGATCAAACAAGAAATTAAATCCTTGGGCTCCCAACCAAGGATGAAGAGAAAAGAGGGGAGCCATTGAACTGTGTCTCTCAGAGACCAGAATTTTATAGGTCCATGGATTAATGTAATGCCCATTTCCTGGTAACCAATTAAGTTTGGCTTGTATTAGATCTCTAGCAGCTAGAAGAAGTTTGAAAATTAGAGAGATAGAATCCCTTTTGGATAACAGATCGGTGCTTTTGAGCTTGTTCCCTTTGAAATATTTTTTCCAGATTGCTTGTTTCCACCAGGTGAGTTTCCTTGTTATCAAATTCTAGAGAATTTTTTCCCCCATGGCTCTATTCATTAAAGAAGACTACCTAATTCCTAGTCCTCCATGGATTTTGTCACTGGAAACTTGATTCCAATTGACCAAGTGGAATTTTTTATACGTCATTTTTCCACCTTGCCATAGAAAGATTCTAATTCTTTTAGCCACTTGATTGGAAATACATTTTGGTGTTAGAAGAGTAGAAAACCAATATTGGGAAGAGCTGAGAACACAACTTTGAGTAATGTGGTTATGGCGACATTATTTAGCCACTGTGTGCCCCAATAAGTGAGTTTTTTGTTGATTTTATCAAGGATCTATTTCCAAACTTGTGAGTATGAGGACTTGAGGGAGATTGGGATCCCTAAGTATTTGAAAGAGGACCAATTTTTTGCTAGAGGGAATTAGAAGACATGTGCTATGGTCCTCAAAATTTGGAGTGAAGCATTCCACCCGTACACTTGGAAATTTTTGTTGTTGACATATCTTCCTGAGGAATCCATAATGGATTTGAACTGAGAAGAAATAATAATAGAGGCTCCCCCCAGAAGGAGAGTTCCATCCACAAATAGAGAATGATTCACTTTTTTTACTCAATGGACAATTTGGAGACTGGGAAGGTTCCCAAACACCCTTTTGTGCTCCAGTTTTCTGCTGAAAGCATCTGCCACAATTATGAAGAGAAGAGGGGACATTGGGAAACCTTGGTGTAGGCCTCAAATGATTTGGAAAAAATTTGTGGGCTTGCCATTGGCAAGAGGGGAGATCCAGAGAATGCTAATACAAGTTGAGATCCATCTGATGAAAGTTCAGCTAAATCTGAAGTCTTCCATGACCTGAAAAGGGAAAGAATGTTGTACCCTATCAAAAGTGTTAGCCATATCTAATTTAACTACCATACCTTTGTCTTTGTCCTGATAATTGGTGTGGATTGCTTCTTGAACTAAGACAATATTTTCCAATATTTTTCGATCTTTCATGAATCCACCTTGGTTGGGGGAGATTAGATTAGGGAGGATTTTTTAAAGGCAGACGGTTGTGATTTTGGAAAGAATTTTATAGGAGGTGTTTCATAATGAGATAGGGAGAAATAGAGATAAAGAGGTGGGATTGGTCTCTTTGGGGATTAAGGAAATGAAGGGAAAATTTGCATTTCCTCCCAGGTGAAAGGAACAGTGGAAAAACCAGAGCATTATTTTTAGATCATTTTTTATTGTGTCCCAAAAAAAACGGTAAAAGGATATGGAGAATCCATTAGGCCTGGGAGCTTTGTCAGGTTCTAGAATCCAAATGGCTGAAAAAATATCTTCCTCAGAGAACGATTGCATGAGGGTGAGGTTCTCATCTCTGGTCACCAACTATGGAATTTGTTCAAGCATGGATTGAGTGTTGGCATGGTCCGGGACCTCGTTCTGGGTATATAGAACTTCATAATGAGTTCTAGCAGCCGATTTTATTTCTTCAAAATATGTGAGAGTGGATCCATCTACTTGCATTATATTCATCACATTGTTTTTGGACTGTCGAAACTTAGCTTGGTTGTGGAAGAATTTTGTGTTTTTATCCCCCACCTTGAGCCAACATATTTCCTCTTATTCAACCAAAGTTTCATATTTTCATGATCTTTTTAAATTTTCAAGTTATTTGGTGATCGTTTTATTCATGTGGTCTTGTATGTTGATGATATGTTGTTGATTGGAAACAACTAGGAAATCATCAAGGATCTCAAAGATAAGTTTTCTTTTTAATTTGATATGAAATATCTTGGTGATGCAATATCCATCAAACAATAACTCAATAGTAATTCACTTATTTGTATGAGGATGTTTGTAATGATTGTTACATAGAGTTTTCACAAGACAAAACAACTTGTTAACCATTGGAATGTGATTTAAACAACACACTGGCAATAATTGAACCAATGGTCAAGAAAAATGGAGGAATTGAACTATAGAATGCCATCTTCATAATGAACGAGCAATAAACTAAACCCAACTAGCAATTCACATCGATTTTGGGTGTTGTTGGAGTCATGGGCATGATGTGGCGTTGGAATTAATTAACACTAGAATTAGTTAAGTATATATAGAAATTCAAATTGAAGCAATTGCACAACAAACCACACATGCAATTAACACTCCATTAAAATCCATAATCTTTTCCCTTGAAACCCAAACAAGCAAATCAACATTCAATGGGTTTTATTATGCTGAAGAAGTTGTTACAAAGAGTGATCTATACACAAAGAATTTGTGTATTTTTACCCACTGGAAGAAATTTGCAAATTGCTTTGGTTCAGAAACAACCTTCGCTCTTGGTGAGCAAGCTCAATGTCTCCTTCATCCTCTGATATTCAAGTAAATTTCCTCTTCAAGTCCTCTTTCCTCTACTAATGTCTTTCTTCTTCCCAGGCCTCTTATTTATTTTACATCTCTCTTGGTTTTTCTTGCATCAAGCAACAAATTTTGTTAGAGAGTTGCCTTAAAATGCCAACCATCATGTGATTCATTTCACTTTATTGAGGCCTTTGGCCTTTGAACTTCAAGTTGATTGTCAACTTCAAACTTTGCCAATAAATTATTTTTTACAAAGTTTGATATGAGGAGTTTATTTCAAGTCAATCTCAACTGTCAAACACTCTTGAAGCCTTATATCAATGGTCAATTTTACCTCTTTTAAGTTGATTATTTGCATGAGTCATCATAATCTAACCATTCTCAACCTTGGTTTGAAGATTGTGGACACTTTCCTATTTTCCAGTCGCTAACCACACCTTGCTTAACCCCTCAACACATTTACACTATTATTTTTATAACTTGATTTTTTTTATTTAACATGAGTATTGTTTAGTGAACATTTCGATTAGTTAAATATCAATTGTCCCAAGGGATAGGATCTTTGTCCATCACTATGCTTGAACTTATTGTGCTACCCATTACACCCCTTAATGAAGGGATTAAACATGTCAATATGCTTGAGGTGAATTGAACCTTAGCGAGAAGAATATCACCACCCTTACTTGACTAATTAGTCAAGCTCACTATGACTATCACACACACAAACTAATGGGTTATCTCAACTAGTTGTTACCAATGTTCTTAGGCATTTTGGTAGTTTCATACCAACATGTACCTATTTCAAACCCCACTAAGAGAGGTGCAACAACCTATGTTGATGAGTTTACTATGGATGCCATCCATGAATATTGAGAAGCATCATTTGGGTTTTCCATACAAGGATCTCTATCTCTCTCTAGTTGATGAAAGTGTTATGATTTTAAATTCCTCATGTTTCAACACTCATCTAGAACACACACACACATTTATATATAATCAACAATGAGTTGTTTCGTTTATGAAAGTGGGGTGATTTTAAATCCCTATCAAGGTTCAAGTCTTACCTAGAACACACTCATATGTGTGCTTATGTTTGTTGTACACTAGTACTTATGATAATGATTGGGGTCAAGGCCAAATCATGGACGAATTTGGTGGCACAGTTACCTCCAAATGCAATAGTGTATCCAAAAGTCTGCTTTCACAAGTCCACGTGCTTATGCTTATATACCCCTTTGTTACAACAACTTAGCCAGCATTTACTTTCACAAGTCCATATACTTGTGGTGATATTAACCAAAAACATGTTATAAAAAAATATTGTTTAGGCACTCCCACTCCTAGCACCAACAACTACAAGGGTTTAGATTTTCGAAGATGCACCCATTGGGATCCCACACCTAGGGATTCCTACACTTCTAGCTTGTTCATAATGGGAAAAATGGACTCAACAGAAATTAAACCTAGACAAAAGAGTGTGAAAAACTACCTCCCAATTGTAAGGTCTTTGGATAGAAGGGTGTGGAGACCCTCACCCAAGTCCTTAAGGAGACGAAAGTTGGGGTTGCTTTGTCACTCAAGTTTTGCACTAGTTTGGCAATTGGGTGCCTTGGGCATGTGAATGCACTAAGGGGATTTCCCAAGTATGAAGCGATCAATGTTGGGGCATGATGGTTGACGAGTGCATGGATTTGTTTGGGAAACTAGGTCTACAAAAGGGCACGATGATTCGTTTGGGTGACTGGGTTCATGAAGGGGCACAATGATTCGTTTGGGCACATGGGTTCACGAAGGGGCATGACACCCCCAAAGGACGTGACATTTTGTGATGGTGACCTTTGGAGTCCTTATAAGAGAACAAGGACACATAACCAAGGAAGGTAGATTTGAATACAAGAAGAGAAATATCAGCTCTACGACTTTGAGGGAGACTTAGATGAAGAGGGGCGAGCTCCCTCAAGGAGCCAAGTCACTCCACATGGGAGGAATTTTGTTGCCTTGAGGTGATTCTATGGGCAGAGTTGGGGTAATCACAATTTTGGATAAGTTTGGGGGAAGTCTTGTCGTAGGTATGAGGAGGCATGCTAGGAGATAGAATTACAGGTATGTGCGAAGCCTTGCAGTAGAGAAGAGATGACAAGTCTCTGGTTGAGGGAAAATATGAGGTGCACTACAAAATGTTGCAGAGACAGTTGTGACAGAGAGTCTTGGTGTGACGAACCTGTGTATGAATGTCTTGGTGAGGTGAGATGAGTCATGTGACTCTACCAAGTTGTAACTGAGATGGTAGTGCTCATATTGCAATTGTTTCACAATAACAAAGAATTATACAGGTGTTAGGAATGGTTTGTGACACCCACACTATATTTTGGTTTCTCTTGTTTGTTTCACAAGTGTTCTATTAGTTTCATGGATGTATGCTTATATATGGCTAAGTGTTAAGTTGTTAACAATTTTCTAAGTATACAAGAGTTGCACTAGAGTAGGAGTGTGACTTTCTAGTAACCTATAACATAGTATGGGTATGCTCTAGGTGAAGAGGCGCAGTTCGAACGAAGTATCCTTGGTGTTTCGAAGTAGCCGAGAGAGAAACGTCACGGTGTTATATGCCCTCAAAAGGTGCGCAATAGCAAGATTTGTCTAGGCACACTATGGGGATGTGACAGATGATATCAGAGCTTGTTCGTTGCAGATTTTTATGAAGGGTTGGTGAGCTCTTCACCACTATCTCGTCGATAGATGGTATTAGAGCTTGTTTGTTGCATATTTTGATGAAGGTTTGGTGAGCTCTTCACCACTATCTCGACGATAGATGGTATCAAAGCAAACTTTGAAGACAATTTGTTGCAGAGATAATTGAGTGGGAATGTTCGCAGACTTGGTGAACCATTCAGTGGAGTGAATTGGTTCATCATAAGCTTTGCATCAAACTTACAGTAGAGCTTCGGTTGAAAATGCGATGGAAGGTTGATTTGGGTGCACACCTTGTGTAGATCGAGAGAAAAATTTGGGGTGAAACAGTGACTTGGACAAGGTGGGTGATCGCAAAACTCATCGCAAATTTCATCACTGAACTTGTCACAGAGACAGTCTGGGTGTAGACTTGATTTGTTTGATGTGTGAAAGAATTCAGTGTCAGACCTATTTTGTACACCTTGGAGAGACCAAGCGTAGAGTTCGCTAAGTCAACTGAGCACTTGGGCAAGACAGATGAACACAAGATTTGTCGCACAACTTGTCGTAGATCTAACCGTAGAAGTGACCATAGAAACGAAGCATTGAGGGTGATCATGGAAGTGATTGTGAAGGGGAGCAATTTTGGGTTGCAACAAGTTGAAGCACTTGGGTGAACAACTTGAGGTGACCTAGAGGAGCTTCAYGATAGGYAGTTGGTTTGACACTTTCCATCATGACATCTTCATGACACACATTGTCGAAAACAACATTTGAGTTGAGATGGGTTGTTGGAMAAATGGGTTGACCACGRCCTTCAGATGAGGTAGCTTTTCATAGAGTTACAACARTCAATTAACAGTAGTATGACTTGACATTCGGGCGGTGGGTGCATGGTGCCTTGAAGCAGAAGCGGTCAAGATGCAGAGATGGAAAGACAATGGAGATGAGTTCGATCAGTTGCATACGAAGTTTGGGGCTTAGATATATTTTAGAAGTGGATAGATGGACTCAATCTTGTATTGCAATGAAGGTCTTGCAGGTTTGTGGAGTTGTGGATGGTGATTTAGGGGAGTTCATGCGGAGAGTCGACTGCTTGGGAAAGTGCAACCCTAGGACCACAGAGTTGAACCATGGGTGCAACCAAGGATGTTGTTGGGGAAGGAATGGTTGGTTTTGAGTTCTTGCATTTCCTAGTGTTACAATGAGTTATTTGAAGGGAAGTCAGATGACTTGGTGGTTCAAGTATATGCCATTTTCGTGGTGAAAACCGACAAACTTGAAGGTGACTCAAGTGGTGCATATTCAAACAAGTCTTGTAGTAGTTTGGGACGGCTTGGTTGGGAGAATGTGCGGAAATCTTGGGGACGACCTTCTTGGACGAGCCCTATGGTGGATTGAGGCAAATTTGGATGCATACGTGGAGGTGGCTTCGGGAGGTTGCCTAACTCTTTGATGAGGCACATTGGTCAGGTCGTTGCGGTGAAGCAGGAAGTGAAGTATGTACGTGTCGAATTTGAGATGATGGGGAGGTGCCCTAGTGCTTAGTGCCTTAACCATATTCGTTGGGTCATGCGATGACTTGACAGTTGAGACGATAGTGCCATAGTTCAGATGCTTGCAGGAGGTGCAAGGCAGTTTTTTTCTAAAATATGGATGGAGTTAGTACATAATTCGACCAAGAATTGTTGCTCAATGCTAGTCAACCTGAATGAGAAAAATGCAAACCAAGTAACTTGGGTGTTGTCCACTTTGGTATGGGACACTGGATGAGGCAGAGAGCACCTTAGTGATTTTGGTGACTTGTGGATGATTGTGTGATGACTCAGAGATCTAATGGGGTTGTTGGTTGGGGTTGGAAGAAGTATCGATGCGAGAGTGCCTAATGCATGGAAGTTCTTTGAGGTGGCTCATTCTACTTGGAGCACTTTGGATAGTTCTTTGGGACATTTGAGAAGTGTGGATGCATTGGCCACTCTCATCACAGATGTTGAGTTGCAGAGAGGTGACTTGACAAAAGGAGGCAAGTTGAGGACTTGCCTTCGTTTGGAGGATTGTGTCAACAAGCAAATTGTAGCATGAAGAGACTACTTAGGCATGAGTGTTTCTCTTGTGTTGGTTACCATGGTTGAGGGTGAAGCCTAACCATTAAAAGATGTAGAGAAGTAGATATAACAACATGGATGAGTGATGAAGTAGTGGGGCAAAGGCAGTATGTACGTACAGTGCATGGTGCACAGATTGACTTATTGTGACATGCGGTGGATAATGGAGTCAAGTTATCACAAATGATTTTGTTTTGGGGTGACTTCATAGTGCAACCAGGTGAGGGGAAACCTTTCCTTGGTCTGAGGTTGTTGTGTGGATGGACCGAATTGTGGAAGAAATTCAAAGTATGGATGCACCAGTAGGTTCAAAGTGCAACACTTAAACATTATGGAGGAGCTCCATGATGAAGTTTGGACGATGGAAGTAGTAATGAGGAAAGGGTGGACACTTGCCTTAGTCTTTGGAGTTGGACAGAGTGACAGAGATGTGGATGGAAAAGACTAAGTTCATGCATGGAGATGGACATTTCAAGAACTGGACGCGGCGATTGGACTAGCTACCCAACTAGTGCAGGACTTTAGGCTAGAATTGTGCTGAGACATGGCGGAGTTGGTTGAAGTATGGGCACAACAGCAAGTTCACAAAAGTTCAACACTTAGACATTTTTTAATTTTTGGTTAAGGTTGTAGTAGCAGTTGAGGCAACAATAACAACGAAACAGAGAGTGATCATCGCAGCAAGACAGTAGCAGCTTGGACATTGCGGACAGATTTGGGGAAGAGATGTCTTTCCATCATAGCGAACAGTTTTGTCGCACACAACTTCGGGCAGAGCACAATGTGGATTGTTGCATAGGTTGCAAATGATTGTAGTGTGAGTTGGAAACTTGGGGTTTTCACTTTGGTAGAATTTGGGGTTTCTCGCAGACTCAGTTGTGATGGGGAATCACGAGTTCGAGCAGAGACTTGGAGATCGCAGATTTTGTGGATGTTACAAAGGACAACAATGATTTGAGATGGGGGAGGATGTAAGGTCTTCTACTAGAAGGGCACAAAGACCCTTTCCCAAGTCCTCAAGGAGATGAAACTTGGGGTTGCTTAGGCACCCAAGTGTTGCACTAGTTGATCAAGTGGGTACTTTGGGCATGCGAACGTGCCAAGGGGATTTCCCAAGTATGAAGCGACCAAGGTCAGGGCGCGTTGGTCCCAAGAGGCACAATGGTTGACAAGTGCATGGGTTTGCTCAAGCGATTGGGTCTATGAAGGGGTGCGATGATTCGTTTGGGTGACCGGGTCCACGAAGGGGCGCAACGATTCATTTGGGAAAATGGATTCGCAAAGGAACACGACACCCCCAAGGACACGATGATTCACAATGGTGACCTTTGGGGTCCCTATAAGAGAACAAGGGTGCACAACCAAAGAAGGCATATTTGAAGACAAGGAGAGCAAGATCAGCTCTACGATTCTAAGGAAGACTTAGACAAAGAGGGGTGAGCTCCCTCAAGGAGACAAGACTTAGACATGGGAGGACTTGTGCAGCCTTGAGGTGATTTTGTGGGTAGAGTTGGGGCAACCTTCTTTTTGGCTGAGCTTGGGGGAAGTCTTGTCTCAAGTATGAGGAGGCATGTTAGGAGACAGAATCACAGGTCTGTGTGAAGCCTTGCAATAGAGAAGAGACGACAAGTCTATGGATGAGGGCATGTCTGAGGTGCACTACAGAAGGTTGCGGAGACAGTTGCGACAGGGGGTTTTGGTGTGACGAATCTATGTATGAGTGTCTTGGTGAGGTGAGGCGAGTCGTGTTACTCTACCAAGTTGTAATCGAGCCGGTAGTGCTCATATTGTAATTGTTTCACAATAACAAAGAACTAGCTAGGTGTTAGTCACGGTTTGTGTCGCTCGCACTATATTTGTGTTTCTCTTGTCTATTTCGCAAGCGTTCTCTTTGTTTCATGAATGTATGCTTGTATATGGCTAAGTGTTAAACTATTAACAATTGTCTAAGTATACAAGAGTTGCACTGGAGTAGGAGTGTGACTCGTCGTTAGGCTAGAACATAGTATGGGTATGCTTTAGGTGAAGAGGCGTAGTCCGAACGAAGTATCCTTGATGTTTCCAAACAACCAAAAAAAAAACGTCGTAGTACCGCACGCCATCTAAAAGAACATGATCGCAAGATTCGACTAAACACACTATGAGGACGTGACGCCAACCATTTCAACTACTACACCAAACCATCACACTATCCTACATTGAATGGAAAAGTTGGGAAGCTAACAAGGCAACTATGTTGTTCTCACGGTATCGTCATAGGGTGGGAAAGCTATAAAGGTTACGTTAAAAAAGGATCAATAGTTAAAATGTGGCCCCCAAAGAGTTGGCACCGCTATCCACATACGCTAAACGAGAAAAAAACAAGAGAAACTAAAAATATAACTAAAGATAAAACCAATTGACCGTTGTGAGTTAAACTTTTTGGGATCACATGTGCTTGGCGTATTGGTATTTCCCTTTTTCTCATTATTAATAATAGTTGTTATGATTGGGCAGTGGCATGGGATTCCTTCCAGTTAGATGTCTTCGTATCCAACTTAGCAAAGGAGGATTAGCAATAATGATGCCCAATCAATGTTAACGGCCGTTTTTCTATTCCATGCAAAACTGAACTGTAACTGTCACTGTCACTGTCACATCTACTGGCGCCAACGGGAATTTCATGATTATATGATGCCAGCCAGGCCATGATTGGGATTCCATTTTCATATGCGTAACGCGTTTATCACTTTCCAATCATCGAATGATTGCCGAGTCTCCGCTCAGATCATTTTATTACTTCCTGTCATGTTTAGATACATACATTAACAGTTTGGTATTTCTTTTTGCCATATATATGGATTAGAGTAATGGAAAGCAGGCATTGTTTGTGCAGGTGAGAAGCCTCAGCTCCTGTTTCGAACCTCCGGGACTGGAAAATGGCTGCTGTGCGACAATCATATGTGCCTGTAACTAATTATATGGAGGAACAGGAAGGAGGCCGCTTATACCATCATCGATTCGGCGGCTTCTGCGGCTGTCGTCGAGGTGCCGAGATCGATTCTTCGGAATCTCGGATTTCGAGAAATTCAAACAGAGAATTACTGGAGAGAGCAGTGTTATGTGTGTGCCTCTGCTTTGAAGGGAAAGGGAAGATGATGCTGGGCTGTGCCAGAGCAGCATGGAAACGCGTGTTCAAGAGAATCAGGGCAGAGCTCAGGGGACTTAGGAAGAAGAAAGCTGCAAGGCCCATACATAGGTTTCAGTACGATGCTCTCAGTTATGCCCAGAATTTTGACGATGGATCCTGGAAGGATCATGACTACTATTACTTCATGACCACGTTCTTTCAGCTGCAAAACCCCCGTGGGCAGGAGTCCCATTAGATAAAAGGTAGACTTGGGTGTTCTGTTCTTGTGATAATTTGAAGGGCAGGTGATTACCAGGTGGAGCAATTTTTTTTCCATGGATTTCTCTAACAGTTTGAAGACAACTGATGATTCATAATTATTTGTACTGTAAATTTGATATTCTTGAAAAATTTATGTTTGATGTATTCTTTTTTAAATAAATAATGAGAAATATGTGTGCAGTATGGTACAGGGTTCAATGTTATGGACTTTTGTTTTTGTTTGAAGAGTTGAAGATTAGATTACAACAATGTGGCATTGGGTATAAAATAAAACAGGGTTCTCCATACCCCAAAAAAATTAATTGCTGGACTTTGACATTCAATACTACAAATTGGTGAGGAGGTGCGACCGACCTCTGATCGATTCTTTCGCCCAGCATATTCTGTTCTCTGTTTCTTTTATTTTTTCTCATTCCTTCTCTTCCTCCCTTTTTGGGTGGAGGTTTGGTTCCTCTATGCTGCAGGTTTTAGTAAGGTAAAAAGCTCTTTCCTGGGACATTGGGTCAATCTTCAAACCTTATTACATCTATCTCAGCATTCTTTGTACAACCTATCATCTCAGCATTCTTTGTCAAACCAATCATTTTCATACTGGTTTGGAAAACCAGATATTAAACTCAGAGAATTGTTCAATGTAAAAGTTGCTTTTGATGAGATAGTGACAGACTTGCAGAGTTGTTTCAAAAAGTTGTTGAACATTTAATAGCATAGACTAAACGTTTTAACTTTGTGATGTTTTTTTGTGACTTTTTTCATTTGATTTTGCCCGAGGAAGGGTTGGATCTTTTCTCAAAAGTTTTTCAGAGTTTAAAATAGTGATTTTGTCCAAATTTACATGGCCCAGTCAAAAAAATCCAAAAAATAAAATATTAACTGTAAAAAAATGTTTTTGATGAGATACTGACATACTTACAGATTTACTAGAAATATCATTGATGAGAAACATTTTAAACTTCATTACATTTTTGGATAAGTGAATATAAACAAATTGGAAAATGAAAGATTCAACTAGTTTACAGTTATGTGCAAGGGTTTTTTCATTGCTATCAGTGTCTTGATTTTTTTTAAATTTTTTTCTATAATTTAAAATAAAAAAACAAATATTAAGGTTTTTTTTCTTTTTAGGGTATCTTTTTCAGGAATATTTGTTCTAAATCTGATGAAATATTGTTGGATCTGTATATTTGAGTGATGAAATTTATTTAATCCAAATGATCTAAATCCATTTCTACATTCAGAAATGCAATTTAAGTAACAAAAAATTATGATTTCGTACAGATTTATGTTGCCACACTAATCTTATATAATTATCTCTTTCYACAATAAACAACCACTTATAAACCATTTATAATATAAAACTTATAAACCATTTATAATATAAATTTTATGAAAAAAGTTTTTTTTAATCTATAAAAATAAAATATTAACTGTAATATTAACAAATTGGAAAATGAAAGATTCAACTGGTTTACAGTTATGTGCAAGGGTTTTTTCATCGCTATCAGTGTCTTGGAACAACCAAGAAAAGTAGAAGCAGAAACATTTTTTTWAATTTTTCTATAATTTAAAATAAAAAAACAAATATTAAGTTTTTTTTTTTATAGGGTATTTTTTTCAGGGATATTTGTTTTAAATCTGGTGAAATATTGTTGGATCTGTATATTTGAGTGATTAAATTTATTTAATCCAAATGATCTAAATCCATTTCTACATTCAGAAATGCAATTTAAGTAACAAAAAATTATGATTTCGTACAGATTTATGTTGCCACACTAATCTTATATAATTATCTCTTTCCACAATAAACAACCACTTATAAACCATTTATAATATAAAACTTATAAACCATTTATAATATAAATTTTATGAAAAGGTTTTTTTAATCTGTTAGTGTCTTTCACTTATATTAATCACTTGATAGTTTCTTATGTTTTCCCTCGCATTAAAGGTTGGACTTTGGAAAATAAATGAATATAAACAAATTGAAAGATGAAGGGTAAAATATCCCCTGTATGATTCACTTGACTTGGTATTTTCTTTAGGCTTTCCCTAGGATTTAAGGTTGGACTGTTTGAGAAATAACAATGTCTCCTGAATACATTTTGGAGAACAAATTTTAAAAAGTATCTTCCTCAGATTATGGAAAATATTCCATAACACTAAAATATGTAAAGGGTACAAACATTAGATTTAACAATTAAAGTGTGTAGAGCAGTATACTATGCAACGCTTGCATAGCCCTCTCTCTTTTTGGAGGTAGACTTCTAAGTAGTTCCCGATGCAATTTCGAGTAAGCATAGATAAAAATGCATAATTGGATTCTACAATTTTACAACTCATTAAAGAAGAATATATAGCATTATTTTTTATTGAAAATTTTATAAGAATTATTAAAGAAGAATAAATAGACCATAATTTTTTATTGTTAAGTTAAAAATTCAGAATAATTTGGGATTATTGGATCTTATATTTTAAGATTAATATTTCACATAAATAAAAAAAAAAAATAATATTTGGGATTAATCAAATATTTCTAGTTTTAATTAATTGTGTTTTCATTTGTTTGGTGGGTTAGATAATGATGACTATATGTCAATAAATGGCGGAATACAAGAAAGTACATAATGTATTTCTAAAAAATTTGGATGGTAAACTCTACTATAAAGCTCTGAAATGAATATAAATCGTCCATCTCACAACAATACAACATATATTGAAACACCTATGTGGCAACAAGTCCATCCACATGCATCCTCCACCCATTTGCCACAACAAATTTAGGAGGAAGCCCTTACTTCTTGATGGTAGGTTTAGTGATGGCACAAGTGGTGCATGATCTGATATGCTTCTAACGTCTTGTTGGAGCTTTGGCTAGTAAAAATACTTCTACAATATTGCCACTACTTTCTCCATGTCAAAGTTCCTTGCCACCTCACTGTAATGCACCTCCAAAATTAACTTCTCACACTTGCCCGAGGGAACATAGAGATGGCCCAAATGGCATAAAAGTCCATCTTAGAAGTGAAAGTATAAAACTTGTTTACCTATGCCGAATGCCTAATCGAAGTCAAGATCATTGGCATACAATTGAGGCCACATAGAAGTTTCATGTCCATAAGAATTAAGCATTGTGGTGAGTGCCACAATTCGAGGTTGGCTAAGGAAGTCTATAACTCAGTTTGTGTTGCCCTTCTTGTACTTGATGTTCAAGTGAAATTGTTGAATATAGATGGACCACTTTTTATTCTGCAACCCTCCCTATGTTTGCATGAATTTTGGGGGCTTGTGGTTGGTGTGGATGATCATTTCCTTCCCATAATATAACACTTCCACTATTGACATGCTCGCACAATGGAGTACATCTCTGTGTCATTGGAGGGGTACATGTGAACCACATTAGAGAGTGTCTAACTATGATAGGTAATCATATGTCCATGTTGAGCGAGCACTGATTCAACAACATAGTTTAAGGAATATATTTCAATCTCGAACAGTTGTTGGAAGTCTAGTAGAATGAGGATTAGTAATGAGCAGAGTCTGTGTTTCGGATCCTCGAAATATTTATGTGGTGCCATGACCCAAACAAACTTTCCTTAGCTTAGGAGCCAAGCGATATGGGAGAACCCAAAAACAAGCCTACGATAGAAGTTGGCAACACCCAAGAAGCTATGGAGATCTATTAGTGTCTTTGAGGTCATCCAATCAGAAATGAATTGGACCTTGGTTGGATCCACATGCACATCATGCTCATCCATCATGTATCCCATATATTGAATTATTTCCATGTCGAATGAGTAGTTCTCTATATTGGCATGTAACTTGTGTTGCTACAAGTTGCTCAACACTTATTGAATGTGCTTCAAATGTTCCTCCTAGGTTGTACTAAAGATGAGGATATCATCGAGATATATGATGAAAAAATTCAAGATGTCGTCCATCATCGTCATGAACGTTGTTGGGGCATTACCCAAGCGAAAAGGCATGACCAACCATTCAAAGAGAGCGTATTTAGACTTGAAGGTTACAGTCTTCCACACAACATTTTTCTTGATTGGCACATGTTAATACCTTGACTTTAGATCAATCTTACTGAAAAACTTGGCTCCCTTGAGTTGATCAAGAAGATTATCAATCTAGGGATTGGATACCAATTAACGATTGTGATTTTATTCAGGGCTTTCTAAGCAATGAAAAGTCACCATGTCTTGTCCTTATTTTAAAGTGGTGCATTTGAGCTCCCTCAAGGTGAATAGTGTTATTTTGTATTAGCTCTTGAATTTGGTGTTTGATCTCCTTATTCTCTAAAAGAGAGTGTCTATTTACCAAGTTGTTAAGTAGAGGGACGTCAAATCAATTGCATGCCCTACCTAACAATGCAAGGGTACCCCTACAAGTGAGGTGAATATATCCTTGTATCCTTCCACCATCATGTCCACCTACTTCTATTATGTAGAGAGAACCCTTCCAGAGGCCTTGATGGTCATGGTGATCGTATGTTCACCTTCCAACTAAACCATTAAGAGGAAAAATATCCTAGTCTTAGAGATTACCTTCCCACACTATTTCGTTGTGATTAGAGAAACTCTGATAGTTATGGCTACCTCTAGTATCTTGTAGAATTGAACTCCCAAAATAACAATGACATTGGAGGTCCTAAACTCATAAATAACATGGCACTGACACATATATGGTTGTCCTAAATGAACATAAAAAACATGGAGAAACATCATATACTACCTCATCTTTAAAAGGCTTGGTGCCATAGTGTAGACAACATTACTAACTAACATGGATGTTTCGTCCTTGGATCAACTAATTGATGGTGTATGACTAGAGGTGTGGAATTATCGACAACCTCGAATTATTGACAACCTTTATTGAGATTGGGTTTTTATGGTTATCACTTTCAACAATAAAATGTAGCAAAGTCCCCTTTTCCACATATATGAGTGGAATAGGTGCTCACCTTCCTCCAACTCATTTGGTTCCTTTGGCTAGACCTTTGTGGTAGTAATTGTGACATTGGGTTCCATGTCAATGATATGTTTTACCCTATCCAAATTAGAATCTAATTTCAATCCATATTCAAATTCTGAGGCCTTTAGCTCAAGCAATTATGAATGTTTGGAATAACATTTACTAGTGTTGTGCCAAGGGCTTTTGTGGATCTCACAAAACTTCCCAGTGTCCTTTGACTTCTCATTACTCTTGTTTCTTGGGTATGTGTTATATACTTTTCATGATTAATCCCACACATTGTACATTGCATTGGGAATGCTAGGGGGGGCAATAGGCCCCCCCTGTCAAGGGGTTCGGGGGTGGATCTCTCGGGAAAAAAAATTGGGTTGTTTTTGTTCCATTTTTGGATGATTTTTTGGCCAACATTTTTTTGGCCCATTGTATTATAATTCGAGGTAAGGAATCTAATCCAGGTTGATGGATTATAATTTTGGATGTTGCAGAATCATATATATTGTATTGCAAATGGTGAAGTTATTACAATGAGAGTTAGAGGTGCAGCTCTAAACATTTGTTGGTTTTCCCGGTTAAGGGTTTCCAGGGTAAATTTATGAGTACTATGTACATGAATGTTATTGTTTTACTTCATGTTTTATAAAGAATATGTGTGTGCATTGTTATATTGTAAAGGTTTAAAACTCACATTCTTTGCATGTGGCTTGGACTAGTTGTCCAAAGGTTGGTTATCCTTATTCTATCCTTTTTTCTACCAATTAGGGTTTCTTTTTACCATTCTTTTGTTGTCATTTATTTTCAAATCCAAACTATATCTTACCCTTCTATGAATTTTTTTTCTTGATCTTGATAAAATAATGATAAGTCGTTATTAGTGAAGAGATATCCAAAAACTGCATCTATGTTTGGGTGTACCTATGTAGGTCGTTGTTGTATTTTAGAACCAATTACCATTCAGAGTCTTTGATACTTAGTTTTTAATACAAGGTATGGAAGGTATTGGTGTACTCAAGCACCGACCGATCCTTTTCCCAACCCAAAGTTGCACATCTTGTGTACTAGTCATTGTAGTTTTCAATAGGGTAGAATTCCTCCTTGAGGGTGTCATCACGGATTCTGTCCCAAATTCTTCAAATTCATTTTCAGAATGTTGCACATTTAGTAAATGTCCCACCAATATTTGACATGAGGAAGGGACTTAAGGACCACAAAGGTAATTTTCTCATTATTGATTTTTTTTTAAATAGAGTATTAACCCTCTAGCAGACTTAGCCATTTCTCCAAAGCATATATGACTATATTTCCTTGATACAAAGGAATGTCAAAGTTAAATTTTACTTTGAAGGGTGTTTCACCTTCAAAGTGACTACTTGTCGAAGGCACCTCCATCGTCATTGAGATTCCTCAAAGAATTTGGGTAAAATTATCCATCATCCTATTCCTTTGTTGCCCCGAAGATTCCTCAAGAAACATCTTGATAGGATATCTTATTCCATCATCTTTCTTTTCATCTACCACAGGTAGTTGTTTAAGCTAGAGTCACTAGGATTGGTTAGTTAAACCCCAACTCCTTATACTGTGACCTCATCGAGATGATGCATGGAAAAACAATAAAGAGCATATTGCTCTGATACCACTAATTTGGATTATGTTGATAAAAAAAATGAAGATAGCGGTAACAGGGAAAATAACATAGAGATATTGCAAAGAGAATAATAATGGAATGAATCCTAAACTCTAATAATGAATGAAATAGTGAAAACACTAGAATATGTGAAGCAATGCAAATTGGCTAGAATGACAATAACTTATCTATGAGAAGAGGTGTTTTAACTACATTGATTCACAAAAATCCCATAACAAGAGGTTGAAATTGAATTTTTACATGAAGTCTAAAGCCCTAAAATCCAAAATCCTAACCCTAGGAGATGAGGTGGCAAAAGGAATACAAGTAATGAGCAACCTATTCAATACCTCAACTTTCCGAAGCCACAAATTTTGCATATAACCTCCATTTGAGGCGTTTCTTGGACCATTACAATGTTGAATTAGAGATCTATGTGTTTGGATGCCTTCAAAACCAAAGGGTTCTAGGTTGTCGCAATCATAAAAAAAATGCATAGGAAGTGCAAGAAAAATGTGTCAAGAGTTTAGGACCTACAAAATTGTTGTAAATTGACAAGTTATATGATTGTTTTTTAATCATTGATAGATTTGGGTGACCACCTAGATCAAGAGTTTTGAAGTTATTGATCTTAATCAATCAATGGTTAATGAAGCATCTATACCCACTTGGAGACCCACACAAACTGTGATCCAATCAATTTTTAATACTTCTAGTAAAGAATGACTCACATTCCTTACCCTAGACTTGCAAATTAATCAATGCCACCTCTATACAAGTTCAAACATTGCCATATAAGTTGAACTATCCACACTTCACCTACTCATACTTCTTTGTTCTATTATTAAGGCTAAAGAACTCAAGCTTGAAATCATCATAACCCTGAAAACAAAAAAAGATTCAAACAAACAAGGAACACAAATGAAAGTTATGATTTTCATACACAAGATCTCAAGTTCACTAAGGATGCTCCCGTGTTAGACTCTCTTAATGAGAAATTTTGTGAGCATCTTGCTCATGGAACTAACAAGGAAAATCCATTTGGTGACCACCTAAAAAGGTTGAAGTTCATCTCAAAAACCAAAGTTACTTCATCCAGATCCTTGTTCTTCCACTTAACCAAAAGTTCTTTGTAACCTAGTCGCTTTGTGCGTTTACAAAATTTATTTAATCACAAAAAAGGTGTGCATCTAGAATTTCCTCAATCCAATATTACACTTGTGCATCTTTAAGGATATCATCAATACCCCATGATACTCATATAAATAAAAAAAATATAAAGATATGAGAAATATCCAAACCACTTTGGCATGTCAATTTTATAATCATTGTTGAAGATACTATAGATATACAGCATGAGTGAGCCTAATGGTTAGGAACATGTGTTTCCTCATAAGAGGTCACAAGTTCAAATCCAGAGGGGGGTAGGGTATGTATAACTCCGTAGACTTTACTAGTCAAATCACTGGGCAGAGGGGGTCCCATACACCAATTTGGTGTCTGGTTTGGTCGTGACCTTAAAAATAGATTATTATTATTATAAAACCGTATACATCTTTTGATGATATCTCTCCTTCCATAAATGAGCTAAAATTAAATCCCTTTTAACAAAGTGGCTACCTCTTCTCTAAAATCTACATTCGGCTTATACTTCTGATAAGTTTTTTACATCAAACTTATTTTGGAAAACCTATGTAAGTTTTGTTATTCAATGTTTTAGACAAATAAGACATTGGCCATAATCAGTGTCAATCTATTGATCTCTCAAATGAGGAGGGATTATAAGTATATGGCCACTTTTGCTTCTATTGATAAGCATGTTACCATGATCAAGTAGTAGGATGAAGTGGTCGACCCATATTGCACCAAACCACATCACCCATTGCCACCATATTTAGCTTTGATTTTATTTAAGAGTGGCCTCCATGTTTCACTAAATTTAATATCATCGCCCTTATTTAGCACATTAACGTGAATTTCAATCTTTATGGATTCTCTCATTCATAATTTAGTGTAGTTGACCTTTCTTGCATTCTCAATAGATATATGATGGCTTGTGTTGCAAGAATGTAGAGGTAGAGTTGATTCCTTTACTCGATTGTGAAAGATATATGTGATATATTATTTCAACCTTATTTGCAATAAATGATCGATATTGCCAATGTAAATATTTCCACAAGAGCATGAAATTATGTACACCCTTATGCAATATGGGGTTCACTGAATCTTTCACTAAGTCATCCATTCCCTTGATTGTATTTGGTGGGGGTGAAAATGACCTTGGTGTTCTTGTTTCTAAGGACCTTTGCTAACTTTTTTAGTATATCTTTAATGATTGGAAAAGTTATCCTTATACCTCCTTCATATTGGATCTCTCTTAGGAAATTCCCTTGAGATTTACGAAAGAATTTTCTAATTTGATTATTTTTAAACCCATTTTTCTTGAACACCTTGTTGAGATGATTCAATTCTTGATCATAGTGTTCAAAATTTTAAACCCTAATAATAGCCCTTGTAGTAAGAGTCTTGATTATGCCAATTATTTTCATCCAATGGTGGTGTGATTAGTGTGTTTTTCTATGTGTTTCTTTTCTATACGCCTCTCCTTTCTTAGTGAAGAGTGCATTGAAGAAGGGGAGCTTTGGCATCCTCTTCAATATCCATTGTGAACTTTATGTGTCACGCTAGCATGTTAATTTCTTGTCGAGGAGGATTCAATAACCATTTTTTAAATGTTCCATATAAAGGTTTTCCACCAATGGAGAAAGAGGGGATCCCGTCGCAATACCATCGGTCTAGTGATATATGGCACCTCATTAGATGGAATATGTTGATTTCAAATAAATTTTCACCAAATCTGGTTCTTGATGTTTTTTTTACATCAATGGTCTCATCCATGAGGATCTTCATAAAAGAAAGACAATACATCGAAACTGAAAAAAAAATGTCATGGTTTTCAAGCATTGATCCATTCGACGAAGTCAACCCAGTGTTTAACAAAGGATGATGTTTTACTTGCGTCAGTAAAGAGCTTTTTTTCCTAATATTTTCAGATCATAGGAGAGTACCCCTATTGTGTTGCCAATGGGCCTCAATGGCACTCCCTCCTTATGGATCACCATAGATCCACGAAAAAATCATACCCTTGGGAGAAATATTTTTTTCTTCATGTCTGCATCAAGAGAAGAATTATATTTAATAGCTTTCTTTACATCTTTGATGACATTGTCCTCCAAATCCCTAAAAACTTTCTAGCCAAATTTAACTTGATTGCATATTTTGTCCAACGAACAGGGAGAAAATTCAATCATTAACTTACGTTGAATTTGATCCATGCCCATTGGATGCACAAAATCTGCAATTGAGATAAGGATTGCCAATTGAGACAACCTCCAATATGGAACAAAGCCAACTGTTAACTTACCTTAACTTTTCTATATGCCCATTGGATGCACATAATCTGCAATTGTGATAAGGACTACCAACTGAGACAACCTCCAAAAGAATATCGAGAAAGGATAGATAAAGGCACTCACCATTCTGGGAAAGAGTCAACATGTACTAATTTTAAAAGCAGGCAAAGGGAATGCAACCGTTGTCTTGGATAAAGATGACTACCACTTGAAAATGCCTAAGCATTTGTGAGAAAGTGGAAAATCTAAGAAAATTTGGCATCTCAGTTCTTTAGTGTCCTCAATTAGAAGAGTTTTTATGTCATCTTCGATATTATGTCAATTACAGAGCCTGAAACCAAACAAAAAATGAGTCTACAAAACAAAGGATTAATGGCCTTCACAACAATGAGTTTAATGGGAATAAAAATGAAACATATTGCACAATAGACAACAAATATAATCAAGGGGTATAATATATTTATTGATCTTTCATAAAAAATAGTGAAGATAAGAAAAAACGGTTACAAATATGCAACAAACTTCACACAGGCTTACCATTTAACAAAACCACAACAAGCTTCTGCAGGGAGACGAAGTGCCAATTGTATGGTAATTGTAGTCGTGTCAAAGGAATATGGAGCAAGTATAACCACCGAGATGAGTTGTCACCCTCCAACAATCTCCACCTTGACAACAATTTCCTGATATTGCCCAACAAATTTACTCGTCCCTTTTCTACAAGCCAAGAGAATCCAAACTCCACAACAACTTCTCTAACAACACTGGTTTTGTAAACATGTATGCACAATTTTTCTAGGTATGGACCTTCTTAAGAGCTAGTCCACCTCCATCAACAACCTATCTCACAAAATGGTACTTGACATCAATATGCTTAGTCTCGTTTTGATAAGATGAATTTGTGGCCAAATGGATACCACATTGACTATCACATAATATATACACATGGTCCTGCATCCTTCCAAGCTCACCCAAAAGACCCTTTAACCATATTTCCTCCTTGCATGCATGTGAGACAACAATACATTATTCCTCGGTACTGGACAAAGCAATTGTTTCATGAAGCTTTGATAGTCAACTAATGGATCCTCATGCAAGGGTAAAGACGTAACCCAAAGTAGACCTCCTCTTGTCCAAATCACCTGCAAAATCTAAATCAACATAACCACAAACTGTATCATTACAACCATCAAAGGTGAGGCAATAATTGTTTGTGCCTCTTAGATATTGAAGCACCCATTTCAGTGTTTCCCAATGTTCTCTACCTGGATTTTCCATGTATCTATTGACAACACCAACTACATGTGAAATATCTGATCTAGTGCATACCATCACATACATTAAACATCTTACTGCATTTTCATAAGGTACATGAGACATATAATCATTTTCTTCTTTACTACCACAACATAATTCTGAAGAAAGCTTAAAATGGGAAGCCAAAGGGACATTCATAGGTTTCACAGTATTCATACCGAACGTCATGAGTATTTTCTCCACATACTTCTATTGTGATAACCAAAGATTTCCATTTTTCTTGTCTCTATGTATTTCCATGCCCAAATTTCATTTTGTTGCTCCTAGATCCTTCATATCAAAATTCATAGCCAACTGAGCCTTTAACCTGTTGATCTCAACCATGTTTTTGCTTGCCACAAGCATATCATCAACATATAACACTACGATAATGAATATTCCATTGAAAATTTTGAAGTAAACACAATGACCATACTCACTTCTAGTAAAATTTTGGCTCGTCATGAAGGAATCAAAGTTATTGTACCATTTCCTGGGAGACTACTTCAGGCCATACAATGACTTCTTGAGATTGCAAACAAATCTTCTCTTGTGATCTTGAACGAAACCTTCTGGTTGTTCCATATATATCTCTTCATCCAAATATCCATGCAAAAAGGTTGGTTTAACTTCTAACTACTCCAACTCAAGATCAGATAAATAAACTATTGCTAACATAGAATGAATAGAAACACGCTTAACAATTGGTGAAAATATTTCATGGAAATCAATACCTTCCATTTGGGAATACCCTTTTGCAACAAGTCTAGCTTCCTGTCTTTGATTCCTACCATAAACACCCTTCTTCAATTTGTAGACCACTTACACCCAACCACTCTTTTGTCCTTAGGGAATTCTACCAGGTCCCATGTATTTTTCTTCTTCAAGGCATCCATTTCTTCTTCTATGTCAATTTTCCATTTGACACTTTCAATGTCATCCATTGCTTCCTGATAACAAGAAGGTTCCCCATCATTAGTAATCAATGCAACATATGAAACATAATCTTCATACCTCTTGGGAGGATTCGTGTCTCGTGTAGATCTCCCCAGGGATGGTTGCAGTGTTTCCACATCTTCTTCTTCTTCATAAGCTTCTTCTTGCTTCCTTGTTTATGTAGAAGGTTGAGTCTCTGACTAAATTTCCGGAAGTTGTGGTACATGTTCCTATTTCACTTCAACCTTTCAAACATCTAATTTTATGAGAGGATATTCATCAAACACTACATCTCTTCTAATGATGATTTTGTGGGCAATAGGATCCCACAATCTATATCCCTTAACTACATCATCATAACCAACAAAAATGTACTTCTTTGATTTGGAGTATAACTTTGAACGCTAGTATTTAGGAATAAGGACAAAAATATCAAAACCAAAGATTTTTGAATTTGATTAATCACAAGGGTGACCTATCCATACCTCTTCATGAATTTTACAATCTATTGCAACTGAAGGTGACTAGTTTACCAAATAGAAAGAAGTAGTGACTGCTTATGCCCACAACTCTTGCTGCAAATTGGCATTACTGAGCATGCTCCTTGCTTTCTCTAGAAGAGTCATATTCATGCATTCTACCACACCATTTTTTTGAGGATTGTATACCATGGTTTTATGCCTTCTGATCTCGACTTCCTTGAAATATTTCTCAACTTCCAAGGATGTGAACTCACATCCATTATTTGTTCTCAAACATTTGATTTCCTTACTAGTTCCCTTTTCAACCAAAAATCTTAAATGTTTAAATACATTAAACACATTAGTTTTTCTCTTTATAACATAGACCCACACCTTTCTAGAGTAATCATCTATAAACGTTACAAAATATGATGATCCTCCAAAAGAAACTTTAGGGGATGGCCCCTACACATCTGAATGAATATAATCAAGAACACCTTTACTTATATGATTGCATGTTTTAAACTTTTGTCTACACTGTATTAAGCCCTAAATAGTGGCTCATTACCCCTTAATTGGGGCATATTACATTAGTAATGTTATTTTATTTATGTCGGTTTTATTCCATTAGTTGTAATTATACCTCCTAGTCTCCTATATATAACAAGGAGACATTTTCATTTGGAATCATCTTGTACTTGAACATTTATGTGGGGTAAAAGGAGGTTGCCACCTCGAAGAGGCTTATTATCTAAAATTCTCTCTTTTTCAAGGCATTGAGTACTTATTCTGAGGTTTTTCTATGCTATATTGATATTTGATTTTTAACATATGGTATCAGAGCTCAAGATCTTGGGGTTTCACTGCTACATCTAAGACACCTGGGAATTTTCGCTATAATTTTTTTTCTACAACGATTCAGAATGAATGTGTAGGAGAATATTTAATATACAGATCAAGGTACGTTGGGTTAAAATTTAAGCTCCTGAGGCCTTATACTTTCAAAGATACAGCCTGTGTAAGATAGGGTTTTGGAATCATCCTGAATCGAATCAGGAATTTTCGCTATAATTTTTTTTTGTAACGTTTAAGACCCTAAACTCCGGAGGATATTCACAGAAATTAGTAAGGTATCTATGGTAACCATTTCAGCTTCTGGGTCATCTTAAATTTGTAGATTCACCCTGTGGAAGATAGGGTATCTGAGTTTATAATGAGTTTATATGAATGTCTATTAAAACCAAATATTTTAAATCAAAATCAATAAAGGAACTACTTTGATTGTATCAATATGACTATTGGTTGTCCTATTTATGGGTTTCAAAGGTTCCCAACAATTCTCTGGAAGTGAGAATTGAAGTCACAATCATTTCATTCACACTTCAAACTCTATTTTACTGAAATAAACATCAAATAAATTAAACAAGGAAATATGGTACCTACCATCTATAGCATGCATATTAAACAACAATATTGGAAATTCAAGACAAAACAAAGTATATAAATTGAAGAACAAAGTACATAACTAAACAGATAAACTAGAAATCTAACTATGCATAATAAACATAAATTACCTCTTTGAAGTGGTCCCTCCTTCAAACATGTACAACAAAAAGACAATCTCTTGTAGTGTTGTAGAAATTGTCTTTTTGTTGTACCTGTTTGAAGGAGGGACCACTTCAAAGAGGTAATTTATGTTTATTATGCATAGTTAGATTTCTAGTTTAGCTATTTAGTTATGTACTTTGTTCTTCAGTTTATATACTTTATTTTGTCTTGAATTTCCAATATTGTTGTTTAATATGCATGCTATAGATGGTAGGTACCATATTTCCTTGTTTAATTTATTTGATGTTTATTTTAGTAAAATAGAGTTTGAAGTGTGAATGAAATGATTATGACTTCAATTCTCACTTCTAGAGCATTGTTGGGAACCTTTGAAACCCATAAATAGGTCAACCAATAGTCATACTGATACAATCAAAGTAGTTCCTTTATTGATTTTGATTTAAAATATTTGGTTTTAACAGACATTCATATAAACTCATTATAAACTAGTCAATCTATAGATTCAATGGAAGTTAAGTTTGAGGCAATAAATACTAAGATGGGTGGTTTAAAAGGGGAGATCATGGAAAAATTGAAAAACTTCCTTATAGAGAGGACACTTGAAAGTGAAAATGTATCCCATGAAATTCATGATGAAGACACAAGGAAGGTGAATCAAGAATGGAGAAGCTCCAACTTTGGGTTGAAGACCAACCACGTTCCTAAGATTGATATGAGGAAGTTTGATGGCAAGGACCCAATCACATGGATACTTCAGATGGAGCAATTCTTTGATCTACATAATGTGCCACATACACAAAAGGTACAAATTTCTTCTTTATATTTAGAACC
>SNQJ01S0029330.1:81544-95779 GCA_010110895.2 Picea sitchensis | reverse complement strand
TTCTTTTATAAAAAAAAAATTGTTATTTTTATTTTTTCTAAAATAAATAATATGCTTTAAAAAAGTCATTTTTCTATTAAATTACTAAAATGTCAAATCAGTTAAAACTAAATTCTAATTTTACCTTTTAAATGTTTACAAATGATTAACCTAATTCATTTTTCTATTATATTATTAAAATGACAATTTAATTATAGTTTAAATTCTCATTTTACCTCCTATAATGTTTGCTAATTATTTATTTAACTCATTCCTAAGGATCAAATCCATAAAATGACTACATACCTAAATAATACTTTGGGAATTGTTCCATTTAACATTTTAAACTGGAAAGGGGATTGCCCAAGACTAAGTGGTAAAATTATTGCTTTTGCATGGTAGGAGTAAGAGGGAGGTTCAAGTGATTCTTCCTCTGTTAAAATGGACATTTAATAATGATCATACCCTATAACATAGCGGTTTATAAGTTAGTAACTTTAGTTAGATAATATAATCATTCATGTTAAGGTTATGTATATGATTTTCTTATTTTTTTTTTAAGAATACAAACATAGTGAATTTTTCTTTCTCTATTCTTAATCTAAAAGTTGTATCGTTATATTTGCAACAATTTCTAATAGGGTATGGTATCACAGTCAGATAGAGCCTTATCGCTGATCTAAATTTTGTGTTTTTGTATTTGCAATGTTTAATATAGTTAGTGTCATAGAGCCAAGTGGACACATTTTGAAATTACAAGAAAGAGTTAGAAACATCATGAAGTTGTATAATAAGGAATAAGCCAATGAGATTGTATAACAAAGAATAAGCCAAGAAGATAAACATCAATGAGATTGTATAACAAAGAATAAGCCAAGAAGATAAACATTTGTTGGAGTATATTTTCAGTTAAGAAGAAATTACATGATAAACATAGAGACATGTGCACACATAATTCGAGGAGCAAAATTTTTGAAGAGGTAATTTCAAGGTGGAGAGCATTGGATTCAAAGAGTCGTGCATCTTTAGGCATATTTTAAGCACACAAAAAATATGGGCACACTTTTAAGGAAAATTTTAGCTCTAATTTGTGGGCACACTCTTAAGGTAACAAGGTAAAAGACACTACAATATAATTTGGAAAATGTTTATTGAGGAAACATGTTTCACATAACATTATTTGGGTATGCTTATAATGTAAACAAAATTCACAACAAAGATTGGGAAGGATTCTTGAGGAAGAAAATTTCATATAACAAAATTTTGGCACATTTTTTGAGGAAGAAAATTTCATAACAAAATTTGGGAATGTTTCTCAAAGTAGAAGATTCCATGCAACATAGTTTGGGCACATTCCTAAGGCAATACATTCCACACAATAAAATTTGGATGTGATTTTTGAGGTACTAATTATTGACAAATGCACTAACATCTTGACGTAATGCAATTTGACATGAATTCAAAATGTGATGCGTGAAAAGTAAAGGATTTAACGAAATTTCAGTGATAGGAACAAATTTCTAGAACAACTTGTAATCTTTTATTTAATTTCTAATAGTGTTTTTTTTTTTTTTTTAATTTAGATAGAACTTTGGCACAATTTTTTTGGTTTTTATTGAGTATTTGACATAAATATTTTTACAATATAATTATAGACAAAAAGAGGTGCCATGCTGATATTAGATTGATAAATAGTGTTTTTTTTCAAAAAAAAACAAAAAGCGGAGGTAATCTGGAGGTTTTTTTAGGTTATTTGACTCTTTCATTAGTTTCTTGGTGTTTTCCTATTGAAATAAATGATGTTCTTCAAACATATTGTTGGACTTCAATTAGAAGTTTTGTATTCAAACTTCAATATATAAAAGTAGTGAATGATCACCATCATCCATTATGGGTGATTGTTATGAGAATGATTGTTACGAGAAATCACTGTAAATGAAAAGAGAGATCCTAATGATGAAGATCAACGAGAAGAATTTGATTCTAAGAATCAAAAAATTAATTGTGTTGATAACATTATTCATGATAGATGGCATGCTTTCATAAGTGTAAGAAACAAAGGATGCATTCACACTTTGGTCGAGGTTACATGAAATGCATGAGACTTTTGATAATGATAATCCTTTTCACCTCAAAAGATTGTCGTTTTTTATGAAAATAGAGGAGGTTGATTTAATTTTACATCACTTGTTGAAATTGAAAGACAACATAGACTGATTGCTTGTAATATAGAAATAAGTAGACAAAGAAGATATTTCTATAACTGTTTTTGAAGAATTGGCCTCCCTCTTTTAAGAATTTTGTTGAAATCTTAAATTTCACTTCAAGTTAACTAGCATTGTAAATTTTGAGAAGTTTTGTCCTCAATTATTATAGAAGGATGAATGTAAAAGAAAATTCAAAAGAACAAGAGAAGAATATGAGAGTTCTTTCCAACAAAGACTACGAACAAAGGGAATCCCCGCAAGATGGAAACAATAGTAGTAATGTTAATAAATATTCAAGTTCAAGTGAATCAACAAATAATGTGAAGCGTTAATGCCCATTTTATTAAATTTGGTCTTATCACTTGGAATTTAGACTAAGAAGGTGTGAATATTGGGTTCCCAAAGTGTCAATATCAGATTTTAAAAATGTGAATATTGGATTCGGAAAGTTTCAATTTCGATTACAAAATGGTAAATTTTGATTTTGAAATAATGAATTTTTATTCCAAAAGTGTCAATATCACATTCTAATATTAGTGTACAACATTTCATTTATGTATGTGCATTCATATCACTTAATCACATAAATTTCTAAACATATCAAGCTGCAAGAAAAGAAAAATAGAAACAAGTATTTTCATTGCATTGAAGAGTTATAGATTTTCATAAATATTTAAAGAAGCATACAATAAATTGTAACACCATGTTTTCCCCCATAACTATAATTATTCTAAGACTTCATATAATGTGATTATTGATGAGCCCAACTATTGCCTATCCCAAGGGCTCGTCATAGGCACATTTCTCCACCATAATATGACTTAATACTAGTTTTTGATCATATATAATAGTAAGTCATGAATATTTTTGCATGTTGCTTAGTGAATGTGTTTTGAGGTGGAATTATGTGTACATTATACATTTTTTCTCTAATATCTATGCCAAAATATGTGTGTATCATCAAGAAGGTCAAACTCCATGAATCAAGAGATCTTAATGGAGAAAACATCTTAAAAACAAGGGATTTTATCTCCCTTATAGCGTTGTCATCCATGAATCAAGGGACATTATCCCCACCTACCTCTAGAGCGCTCTTTGTTCATTAATATCCACTCCCGATCAACAACAGTTTGAGATCTAGATGGGATTGGCTGAGATCCCCTATTTCCTCATTTCTTTCCTTAATCTTAGTAAGGAGGTCGAACTCTCAAAAATATATATAGACCTCTAGCCTAGGAGAGAAGAAAAGGAGACAGATTTTTTATAATATTGTATTGAGATTTTTCTCTGAACACTTTTGTTGGAGACTTAGAGTCTTTTTTCTCTTGATGTACTATTGATGTTAAAGGAATAAATATGGTCTTGTTTTCAACGTATTCAAGTTTTCTCAAGGTTCCTTGTGCTTCTTGGGTAGGGCCCACTCAAGAGGGATCAAGGACCATGTTGTAATTTCTTTAGCTCTTTGCATGTTAAGATAGTGATTAGTTATCATTTCATCTCTTTTGAAGATTAATGTAGTTTTGCATGATTAATTCGGCTTTATGTCAAGTTAGCATTAATTGGTTAGTTACAACAACCATCCTGTAGAAATAATCAATAGCATATTGGAACACTCTTGGATGTCTTTCCAAGGCTAAGAACCTCATATCTATTCCATTTTATCATATTCTAGCTCTGTTGATGCTTCCTGTAGAAATTGTACAGTTCATGTAGAAACCTCTTGTAGGATTGTTTTAGCTCCAGATTTTAGTTTATCTTAATCTTTTTTTCATAAGAACAACAATAAACAATAAAAAGACACATGGTTTTCTACTGATCAAAGGGTTAAGCATAAAATAGCTTGTTTAATTCATGCATTAGTTTAATTTCCTTAATTACAATTCTCTATCATACACTAGAATGGATTCATTTTTTGTTTTCAATTTGATGTTTATGGTTTAGTATGCTTTTATATTAAATTCCTTTCTTCTACAATCCTACATTACTTGCTATTCTAATTTGGTGTGCTTTTCAACAATAGTTTAAAGTTCATTTTTGTCATTTCAATTTCCTGCACCATTTCATGCATTCCAACCCTTGATTAGTCTCAAACCTATACTATTGCCAGTGCACACTGCATATACAGTTCACAACAACTCTCAAGTTTGTATGAACCTCGGGTTGACAAAGTAGAGTAAGGAGCCAAGGATACAATAGTATTATTGTTTCTATTCCTAGGGCCATCACTTTTTGGTGTTGTTGTTGAATATGTGTTCAAGTTTGCATATTGTTTTCCTTTTTGTTTTCTTTTGTGTGACTTGGAGAAGTAGAAAATATACCTCAGTCACAAGGCCAAGCTCATTATCGAATTTATGTAGTGTAAAATCCCAAGTACTTTCACTTTGAGTGAGTATTGTTAGCTCCTTGTCACACTCTTTTGCATTATATATAAAAAGAAAAAACATAGTCTTGGTTTATTTAATTTCATGAATGACTAGACCTAGAGATAGGAAAGGAAAATATTTTCCAACAACCCCCACCCCAAAAACAAGTCCAAGCAATCCAGAGATTGGTCCTGAAATACTTGAAAGTTTCTTGGAAAGGGAAGCTAGAGAATTTTAAAATATTTCAGAAGAAGGTCAATCTTCGTCACCTCGTGCCATGGCTAGTGAAGAAGAGATGGTAGAAATGTTTGAGTTTCCCATTCAGAAATCCAATGGAGAGATCGGGATGAAAAATATCAATCCTTCTGTCTTACCTCATTTTCATGGGCTTGTTTATGAAGATCCTAACACTTTCTTGTTTTAGTTTGTAGTTATATGCAGGACATATGATTACACTATCAATGAAGAAAATCTCAAAACATTTTCCTTCTACCTTGAAGGATTCATCTCTAAGATGGTTTATGAGCATGGAGGGAAATAATATCACAAATTGGGATCAAATGAAAATACCTTCAATGAGAAATACAGAGACTACTGTAGAGCAAGGGACACAAGGGATGAGATTTTCATAATGACACAAGGACCTGACGAATCTCTAGAAGAATTTGAAGAGAGATTTGAACTAAGCTACAAAAGAGCTCAAATTTGTACTCTGGATGAGGATTCACTCAAGAATGTCTTAGTCAAAGGAGTAAGAGAGGATCTCATGGAAACATTAAATCTCCTATCCAATGGAGATATCTATAAATTGGACTATGATGATATCAAAAGAACATTCAAGAACCATTCAAGATCCTCGAGAAATAAAGATAGAAGTAGTAGAGGTTTGGTACCTCAATATTCTAACCCTACAACTCATATAAAGAATGAATTAGGAGGGTTAATAGAAGATATGAAAACTAATATTTTGCATTATTTAGCCATGCAAATGGATACTTTACAGATCAAGAAGAAAGAGGAGGAAGCAAAGAAAGCATTGGTTGTCTATTTCCCTAAATGCACTAAAAATAATCCTAGAAATGAGTGCCCTCTAGACCTTATATATGTTTTTGGTATTTGTGAAGAAAATCATACAACTAACAAAATTCCTTCTTTTCCAAGATTGAAAGCTACATTTCGAGGAGCAAAGGAGAATGTGGAATCAATATACTTCACCAATCAAAGGAGGCTTGGAGCACCAAGACCCTTTCAAACAAGTTTGAAATTCAATCCTGCTCAAAATTTTGGTGCATATAATATCCAAATGTCTCCTCAACCATGGAATAATCCAAATCCATCTCTATTGTAAAATACAAATCCTTGAAAATATCAAGGACCACCAATTCCTCCTCCATATCAATCTTTTCCTAGCATGCCTCAAAATCAAAACCCTCAATGGAGTCAAACTCTACAAGGATGGAGGCCACAAAATTTTCAACAACCTGCATTAATGCCTCCTCCTCCTCAACCCAACAACACTACTCAAAATAGTATTCCTCCTAAACAACCTCAGTTCCCTGCTCAACCTGCTCCAAATCTGAATAAAAATCAAACTCAACTTGTATACGACAATGAAACAACTTATCAGACTTATTCCTTAGAAGTGAAAGAGATCAATCTTAGATAAGGAAAAGTATTACAACAACAACCAAAGCTCATAAAAGATGTAGAATCTGAAAAATAAGAAATTACCCTACCCCAACCACAAACTCCTCCTTATCCTGAAAGATTAATTGAAAAGAAAACTTATACATTTGAAGAGAAATAACTTTTAGGAGAACTCAAGAGTTTTTGCACAACGATACCCATCTTACAAGCCATAAAGGATGTACCCATATTCAATAGATTTATCAAAGAAGAGTACATTAGGAGTCTAGGGAAAAAAAGAAAAGATGCCCCCACCATAAATGTTATAGGACAACTAGTTGACCTTATTCTTGGGAAGTTAATTGTACCTAAGTACCTGGATCCAGGAAGCCCCTTAGTGAATGTTCACATCAACAAAACCTTGATCCAGAATACTCTCATAGATTTAGGGGCTACCATCAATGTTATGACCAAATATATTATGTTAAAACTCAACCTTCAAGGATTCTTGAGAGATACTCCCACTATTCTTCAACTTATAGATAGATCCATAGCCAAACCTGAAGGGATGTTGGAAGATATCATAATCTCTATTGATTCTTGGGAGTACCCTACTGACTTATTGGTCCCTCAAATCAAGTCTTGATTCAATGGATACCCTCTTATTTTTGGAAGGCATTGGTTGGACACAACAGATGCATACATTGGTTGTAGGAAAGGCAACATGACTATAATTGATGGCATGTCCCAAAATCATATTGTTCTTTATCCTCCTGCCCAACCTTTGATAACACAAAAACTTCCAATGTGGGTGGAAGAAGAAGAATATCTAACACAAACAACTTCCTATCCCATCTACACAATCAACACAACCTTGGTTAATAGTACAATTGATGAGGACACTTTCCTTGAAAATTTTATGCAAAACCAATATCCCTCTAATGTGAAAATAGAAGGGATAAATGATGAGAATAGTTCTGAAATTTCCACTGAAAATAAAAAATAATTATGGGAAGACTTGTTCATTGTTGATATTGAAGATCCATATGTCTATTGATATTGAAGATCCAGCCAGGATTTGTCTACCTTCCACATATCCACCCTATTCTTGAGACATAATTTTTTTCATGATGGGATTTAGACAATTAGCTATGATTTTCGTTATAATATTGTAAATGACATTGCACTGGGAGATATGTCTAAACTTATCTATAGTATTCAAATTATCGTCCTTCAAATTGAGAGTGAGGAATGTTGAATTAAAATCTTTAAGAATATTCTAGAAAGCTCTCGCACTTTCCACCACCTCCCAGGAATCCTTTACTACCACTATCTAGCAAGATTGAAAAAAACAGTCATGAATCCATCTAGAGCTAATGATTTACTAGGCTTGTTTTTCTGCATTGACCTCCTCAAAGGATATAACGTGTAACATATTTAAACATTTCTTAGGGGAAAATAGGGTGGGGATCAAGCTAGTGATATTTTGTATAGCATCATGATTGTCCCCTGTGAGCTCAGTGAGAATTTGACTAAAGTAATTCTTGATTTCCCATTCAATATCCTGATGTTTCTCCAACTTTTCCCTCGTAGATTATTTTAGATTTTAGATACTATGGTGGTTTCATTGATTAATTGTGGACTTGTGGAAAAGCTTAGAATTTCTATCGCCTTCCATGAGCCACCTAATTCTAAATTTTTTCCACCATAGGGTTTCTTTCTGTCTGACCCATATATTCAATTCCTTGTGGAGGCAAATTTCCTGGTATATTTATTCTTGTGTCTTCCTTCATTAAATGATATCTTCTTATGTCTAATCCATCTCTTATTCTATCTAGTTCCAGGATTGAAAAATATTGCCAAAAATTTATTTATTCCAAATCTTGATATTTTGCTTAATTTTCTTTAACTTATGTTGGAACTAGTACATATTTTATCCTTTTAGATGAACAAATTGATGCAACCAGGAAGAAAGACACATCAATAATTCTGGGTGATCAAGCCAAAATTTCTCAAATCTGAAAGGTTTAGGTTTGGGTGAGAAGGATTTGTCCCAAGAGAGACTAATTGGCCAATGATCAAAGCTCATGAAAGATATAGTTCCATCTATCATAGCCACTTTCCCTTATATTATATTCTTGGAAACTAGAAAATGATATAGCCTAATCGTTATATAATGGGAACCTCCTCTTTTAATCTTCCAAGTGTGGCATCCATTAGTGGTTTCAATGTCAACTAGTCTTAGCTTGTCGATAGTGTCCTTGAAGGATAAGATTTCAATGTCCAACTTTCTAAGACCTCATTTTTTTTCCTAGAGATATTTTATCATATTAAAATCCCATCCTATTATCCAAGGTTGATCCAATAGGAGGCCCCTTATGGCCAACATATTATCCAACAAGGGTCTTTTGAGCATAAGATTGGTAGGTCCATATGCATTAGTGATATAACCTCTATCACGAGACTCAATCACTCTATATTTAACTGTGAGGAGATTGGGTGAGTAAAACATGTGTTCTGTAACTATTTTGGTGGTATCCTACTGTAAGGATAGACCTCCCACAAATCCAATTGCGCTAACTATTGACAAATCATTACCCCTCTGACATTTTTGAGCTATGGAAATCATAGATTTTTTGTCACATTTTGTTTCATGTTACATGACAACTATAGACTTTTTGTTATGACCCAAGGGGGGCATATATAAGGCTAAATGTATATGATATGACCCTAAAGGGGGGAATATATGGGGCTAAATGTACATGTAATGTGTAAAATATGTGTAATAGGGTCGACATAATAGTAAAGGGGCTTCATGTGTAGTGTGTGAATAGGTATATATAGAGATCCACATATATTTACACGTTGCATGTACATTTAGCCCCATATATTCCCCCCTTTGGGGTCATATCATATACATTTATCCCTATATATGCCCCCCTTGGGTCATAACATGTTTCCTGTGATATATTACTCATAAGCAAGTACTTGCATGGTGCATTGAGGCCTTTTATATACCATAATATGATTCTCATATTAAACCTTGTGTTGGGAAGAAAAATACTTCTCCGGAAGCCCGATGGCTTGCCCAAAGTCTACTAGTAATGCTTTGATTTCCTTTAGTTTTTGTTTTGAGGTTTTACTGCCTCTCTATTTTTCATCTGCCAAATATTTTTTTGGAGACTTGAGGGGGGTTGTTTTGATACCAAGTCCTCTTTGGGAGTGGTGACTTTGAGATGCATTACCTAATTTTTTCTTATCTTTGATCAACTCCCATTGAAGTTGCTAAAGTTGAGGTATCAAGGGATTGGATAAATGTTTCTCTCTATGTTGATCTATGAGTTCTAGCAGATCAATTTCCATGTGCTCAAGATCCATCCCTTGAATTAGGTCTTCTTCCTCCAAGTTGACATATGCTTCCTTTCCTACTACCATATCTTGGTCCCCATATTGATTTTCTTCTATTTTTTCAAGATCTTGCATGCCTATGTTTTTTCACTTCTTGTCCTCCAAATTAGGAGGGATGTTTGATCTAGATTGTATTGAGAACAAAATGAGATATGAATGAAAATATAGAAAATAACACAAAAATGTAGTGAAACCCAATTTCTATTAAAAAATAGTAGAATACAAATTGGTTATAATGGTGGTAGCTTATCTCTTAAGGGAAAGAGATATTAGCTACACTCATTCACAATAAGCATTACATCACACTTCATTTCATGCTCAAAGGACCTCCTTCACCTTGATTATATATGAGAGAGTGAGAGGAGAATAATTCCCATGATGCATGTGGGATAAATTGGTCTAAGTTTACAAAATTACATAGGCATGTAAAACACTAGGACTTCCTGAGAGGTCACCCTAGTACTACTCTAGCCCAAGCACACTTAACTGTGAAGTTCTAATTGGATTTAATGCATTAATGTTGTAGGAACATATATATGATGGTTGTAAATAACAAATGGAGACTACATTACATTTCCCATCAAAAGGGTGAATATCATGGTTTATCAAAACCATAGGCTCAAAATGTTGATTCAATGGAAAAGGTGGATGGCCACCGAGATCCACTTGGATCAGTCCTCCCCCCTTAGGAATAAATGGTCCACGTTGTGTCAATTTTCCTCGAGAGATGGGGAAAATTTTGTTGAATTTGAACCTTGGTGAGCCTCTTTCCTTATTGAAGTAGTTGTCCTGCTAGTATTTGGCATTAGCATATTGAAGGATTTCATGAACCTATTGTTGGAGGTGTTGGATCTATTTAATAAATCTTGTTACATGATCTGCATTGGCCTGAGTGTGGGAGGAATCTATCAGTGAAGATGCAACAAGAAGGGCTATATCAATGGGGGATAATAGCTAGAACCCCAAGCACACCTCAAAAGGGCCTTGGCCAATAGAGCTATGTTGAACATATGGAAGACACTCATTCTCTGGAAGGAAATGTCTATAAATTTGACCAATGGGTAAGGGAGCTCTAGGCATCAATTCAATGGAATTCTTGACTTGGCAGTGCAGAGGAACCCTTGTAGGTGAAAACATATCTTTGTGCTCCTCTACAGTCTTGTCGGCCTTCTTTTATTGTATAGAAAGGTCTTGGGTCGAGGTGGTGGTGGTCGTAGTGACATTTTGTTCACATTTTGACTAGATCATGATGAGGGAAAACTTTGTGGTCTGAGAGATTACTTTGTGGAAATATTTTTCAAAGATCAATGAAATGGCAGTAGTCAGAACTACCTTTTGTATTTTGTAGAGCTGATCTCCTAGAGTAACAATGACACTATGGAGCCAAGACTCATAAACAGTGTGACGTTTCCACATATATGGTTGTCCTAAAAGAACATCACAAACTCTGAGTGGGGAAACATCACACAGTACCTCATCTTTGAAGGGCTTGATGTCATAGGAAAGACAACACTATTGGATGATGTGAAGGTCTTGTCCCCATTTAAACCAACCAATGATGTATGGTTGGGGGTGTGGCATCGTCAACAAGTTCAATCTCTTGATGACCTCAACAAATAACAGGTTCTTCTAACTCTCATTGTCAACAATGAAATGCAGTGGGGCCCCCTTTACCCACATCTGTGAGTGGAAGAGGTGCTCCCCCTCCTCAAGATCCTCTGGTTATTCTAGTTGTATTATTATGGCTACAATGGTAGTAGTGGGTTTTGTATCAATGATCTATTTCCATTTATTGTGCTCTAAATCAGAGTTCGAGCCAAGTTCTGATTCTTTTTCTTTGAGCTCGACCAATAATGATTTTTTCGAGCGACATTGATCCGGATTTAGGAGAGGAACGAACTGATTAGCAGATTGAATACAATAAACACAGAGATAGGCAGAATAACACAAATATCCAGTGAACAATATCTTCTATTAAATAGTGAAATAGGCTGAAACTGTAAAACTGCAGAACTGAAACTTGCTCGAATGGTGGTAGTGGGTTTTGCATCAATGATCTTTTTCCATTTATTGTGCTCTAAATCAGAGTTCGAGACAAGTTCTGATTCTTTTTCTTTGAGCTCGACCAATAATGATTTTTTCGAGCGACATTGATCCGGATTTAGGAGAGGAACGGACTGATTAGCAGATTGAATACAATAAACACAGAGATAGGCAGAATAACACAAATATCCAGTGGACAATATCTTCTATTAAATAGTGAAATAGGTTGAAACTGTAAAACTGCAAAACTGAAACTTGCTCGAATGGTGGTAGCTATCTCTGAGAAGAGATGTGGCTGCTACGTGCCTCTGTCTGAGAAGAATGGATTACAATGAAGCTCCATAGGCCCTTTTCATATTACTCATGAATGCCCAAACTCTATACATCCGAAAACCTAACCCTAGAAGGTGAAACGCCAAAAGTCACGTGGGCCATGTGGGTAAGTTGGTGTAATTTGGTACCTCAACCTCCTAGGGTCATAACTTTTGCATACGACCTTTTTTTTAGGTGCGTGATATCCCGTTGGAAAAGTCTTTAAGAGAACTACACATTCTGCAATCAAACTCTGACTTTGTCTACATTCTGACTATGGTGAGCCAAAAAAACAATGTTTAGGGCCCCAAAACAACCCTGAAAGTACAACAAGATGTGCTGACATGAAAACATACAAAATAAGCCAGTTAGATTAGGAGAGAGGCCACCCGTATCCACCTGGAGAATGTGTGAAGCTTCAGATAGCCCCAGAAGTGTAGAAATCACAATTATAAAGTAGTACAGAAATACGTGATGAACAAAAATGGACACGAGGAGCCAGTTGGAATAGGTGGGTGGCCACCAATATCCACCTGGATCAATCCTCCCCCCTTAGGAAGCAATGGTCTTCATTGTGTTGATTTCCCCCATCAGGTGAGGAAAATTTTATTGGATTTGGCCCCGAGTGAGCCACTTTCCTTGGTGTAGAAGTTGCCCTGCCTTGAAAAATCGATAAAGTTGGATCCATTGCTGGCAAGTGCCCTTGACCTGTGTGTCCAAGATCTGATCGGTGGATGCTTGTTCCATGTAGTCAGGGTTGAGATTTGTTGGTTTCAGTTGTTCGATGATCTTAGAGGTCTCCAATAATGGTGGAAAATATGGCCTAAGGAGGTCCACATTGAATATTGGATGCGGACCAAGGAAGGGTGGAGTCTTGAGCTCAAAATCATTGCTACCCACAGCCTTGGTGATAGTGTAAGGCCCATAACAGAGTAGAAGAAGGTTTCGATGGGGCCCGGTGAGACAATCCTTCTGCAAATATAACCAGACTTTTTCGCCAACCTGAAACTGGTGTGGTACCCTGTGTTGATCGTGGCATTGCTTGTACTTCGCATTGGATTTATGAAAAATCTCTTGGAACTATTTGTGGATGTGCTGAATCCGCTCAATGAATATGGTGGATTTGTCGATCGCAGACTGATCAGGGGAAGAGTTTGTCTGTGTGGTGGCAAGAGGAAGTGCAACATCAATGGGTTCCAAGGGTTGGAATCCCAGGCCCACCGTAAATGGGATGTGATCGGTGGAACTATGGAGAGACATGTTGTAGTTGTGTTGGACATATGGGAGACTCTCATCCCATGTACGGGGATGCTTAGAATTGTACATGCACAAGATGTGCACAATCATCCGATTGACGACCTCGGTTTGGCCATCGGTTTGGGGGTGGAAAGTGATGGATTTTGTGAGCTTGGTGTCCAACAGAGACCAAAGACTTGACCAAAAGGTGTTGAGGAACTTGTTGGCTTGGTTAGAGATGATGGTCTGCGGTATCCCAAAGTGGGCCCAAACTCATTTGAAGAAGAGCTTAGCAGTCTCAGCCGCTATGACATTCTTCTTACAGGATGTGAGGATGGCCATATTTGAAAATCGATCAACGACCACAAACACGTAGTCATTTCCATGCTTGGTGGATGGAAAACCAGACATGTAATCCATTGATATGGATTCCCATGGCCTCTTGAGAATAGGAAGAGGGGTGGATAAGCCTTGCTTCTTGATGGATGGCTTGGAAATGGCGCAGGCAGTGCAAGATCAGATATACTTGTTGACGTCCTGTTGAATTTTTTCCCAATAAAAATGTTTCTGAAGAACGACCATAGTTTTCTCTACGCCAAAATGTCCTGCCACCCGACTACAGTGGGCTTCCCAAATCAAATTTTCACGCTTGCTTGTAGGAACACATAGATGGCCTAGGTGGCATAAGAGTTCATCCTGAATGTGGAAATAAGTGACAATGGTGCTTGTACCCAAGAGCTGATATGTGGTGGCGAAGTCCGGATCTTGCTGATAAATTTGGGGCCACTCCGATGCTTCATGTCCATAGGACTGGAGCATAGTGGTGAGTGCAGCCATAGGAGGCCGACTGAGACAGTTAGTGACACGATTGGAGATACATCTCCTATACTTGATGTTGAGATGGAACTGTTGCAGGTAGGTGGACCAGTTCTGATGGCGGTCGTTCTGCAATTTCCCCTCTGTCTGTATGAACTGCAAAGCCTTGTGATCAGTGTGGATGATTATCTCTTTCCCCATAATGTAATGTTTCCATTAATGGTAGGCTTGTACAATGGAATACA
>SNQJ01S0029330.1:60141-70854 GCA_010110895.2 Picea sitchensis | reverse complement strand
TTTGGGATCGAGATGGGATCGAGAGAGAGTCCCTTAAAGAGATCGAAAATATACTGGTAAACCATTTCCATAGGATAGCCCAGGAACCCAACCAAGATCGAACATAGGCCATACAAAGGATAACTCAACACATCCCTAGGCTAGTTAACAAAATATCAGCCTAAACAAACCCATCACTAAGGAGGAAATTGACCAAGTGGTCTAGGAGATGCCCAATGGAAAGGCCCCAAGTCCAGATGGTTTCATAGCGGAATTCTTCAAAGCTTGCTGGGAAGTGGTCAAATATGACGTCTATGGGGTAGTGTAAGACTCCATATGCTCGGCTTCCATTCTGAAAGCGCTAATCGCCACAATGATAACTCTAATTCTCAAAGAAAATGAAGCCAGGACCCCAGACCGCTACAAACCCATAACATTATGCAATGTGGTTTACAAGACAATCTCCAAAGTCATAGCCAACAGACTGAAACCTCTCCTACCCTCACTGATTTCCTAGGAACAGACGGGTTTTGTAGAAGGGCGGAAAATTTTGGACAACATCATCCATGCCCATGAACTGATACACACGCTGAAAACCCAAAGGAAAGGGGGGATGATAATCCAACTTGATCTATCAAAGGCTTATGACAAAATCAACTGGAACTATATGGTCAAGACTCTGGAAGCTTTTGTCTTTACGTAACACTGGATCAACTGGATTTTCAACCTAGTGTCAACAACTAGTTACTCGCTGCTAATAAATGGAGCCCCAACCAAACCCTTCTAGCCTTCAAGAGGCATCAGACAAGGAGACCCGTTATCACCTTTCCTATTCATTATGATGATGGAAGGACTCAATAGAAGCATAAAAGGTGCAACAACAACAGGGGAAATAAAATGCATTAAACCCTTCGAAAATTTCCCTACCTCCACGCACCAACAGTTCGTGGATGACACCCTACTCCATGGCACACCAATGGTCAAGGAAGCAAAAGCCTACAAAATAATCTTAGATGAGTTTGGGGAAGCCTCGGGAGCGGAGATCAATCACTCCAAATCCATGATATATTTCTTCAATACCAACCCAACAATCCAAAGGAACCTGGCAAATATTTTGGGGTTTGAATGCAAAACTCTCCCAACAAACGAGTTTCACCTCTCCCAAATATTTTGGGGTTTGAATGCAAAACTCTCCCAACAAATATTTTGGGTTTCACCTCTACGGGCATACCATGATTGGAAGGACGATCTCGCAGAAGGGGAAGTTCAATAAGAGATCGAATAGTAGGAAGAGAGGAAAATAGAAGAACGCAATTGCAAAGGCTACCAAAAGACACAAGGATAAGGAAAGGAGGAACCCCCGGGTAGATAGGAACAGGTTGAGAACGCAGCAAAGGAGAAACTTTAGACTAGACGGGATGGTGCGAATGAAGTGAACGAACAACAAAAGCAACCCCCAAGGGAAGGGAACACCAAACAATCCTCGATGACTTTCAAGGATGGAGCAAGTGGAAAAAGACGCGGAGGGCACCTTTCATACTTTGGTTGCACCAAAAGGAAAGACAACCATTACCCGACTGGAGAAGGAAATCAATGAAAAGCGCAAGGGAAAAACCTGGGATGCTCTGGCTCAGGAAGCAGACTGGGTAACTGACCCAGGAGAAATGTATCCCAGGGAAACCCTCTACCACAAGACGGTGGAGATGGCATGGCGAACAAATATGCTACTTGGAAAAGTGAGCTCAGAGAGGGAGGACACCAGATGGGAGAACAACAAGGAACACACGAAGGTGCTGAATGAAATCTTGAGGCGCCTCAATAGTCTGGAGACCACTATCAGACTGTTAATTGAGGTTGAGACGGACTAGAAAGCCAAGTTGGAACGATTGGTTGCCCAATTCCACCTCTACCTGCACTACGTCCATCACATGGACATCATGCCAGCCGACGAGAAAGGAGTGCCAACACATATAAAAAAGACTTGCACAATCCCCCAAAAGNAATTGAGGTTGAGACGGACTAGAAAGCCAAGCTGGAACGATTGGTTGCCCAATTCCACCTCTACCTGCACTACGTCAATCACATGGACATCATGCCAGCCGACGAGAAAGGAGTGCCAACACATATAAAAAAGACTTGCACAATCCCCCAAAAGGAGGAGAACAAAGGCCCGACGGATGAAGGAAAAAAAATATCATCATCCTAGATTAATGTCTGGTTAGTCTATTGTCAAGTCAGTCGGGTCAGTGCTATGCCAATCTCAACTTTTGTTACTATAATTTTGTTTATCCTTTTCATGTATGTTGCGCTTATACAGGTAAAAACTGGATATGGTAGGACTGGGTTGGTTTCCCAGGGTGGCAGTCCAGTCCTAGCCCTTGCCTATTTCAGAAAACATAACTCGGGAACCCCTGGCCTGGTTTCCATTTTGGCAGGTCAAGGAATCCCCCTTTTTTATATCATTACCCCCTTTAGTAATACAAATTTTCAAACTCACTTACAGAAAAAAGATCTTCACATTATTTTATTTGACATCAATTTTTTTATTATTTTTTTCACTAAATTTTTATTAGAAAAAAAAATAATTATAAATTTTTAAATATGTGAAATTTACATTTCTATTATCATCCTTTTACCCCTTTCCCCCTTTCCATTCTTAATACTTTGAGTTGTTTTTTCAAGTGAGATATCATATACTAATGGTTGGATGACGTTTTAAACATCGTAGACATATATCGTTGTATGCTATATTTTGCCCAACATAATTGTTATGTGGGGATCATGTATTACCACATCAACAGTGTATATGAATTAGGAAAACATATCATTAGCGATCAATTCTACTTAAATCCGACATAGCCTTAAGCCCAAGGCGAGTCTTGTATGTTGATACTTATCGTCTCCAATTTTAAATAAACAAGAGTTTTTCAAATTAAAAACCACTACAGTACCAACTATCAGGGCCATCATAATAGTAGTTGAGATATGGCTTTCACTCTCTCATTGCCAATCCATGCAATTTTAAGTGGAGATGAAAACCATCTCACTGTGTTAGAGGATAACAAGCATATCATTCCAATCACTACCTTTTCTTCTGTCGGTGGGTGGGCATTTCATTTTGGCTGGTTAGACCTTGGGGATGGGAAAAAAATTGTTAATCTCTTTCGTGGACATTAAAATAAATAAATTAAAGTGGTTTATTTTATTATTATATATTTTATATTATTGTTATTATTAATTTTTTATTTATGTTTTCTTTATGATGATCATGTTTAATGCTTTTTAATTTATTAAAAAATAAAATAAAATAATTTGTATAATGTCATATTAAATATATTAATTAATAGTAATTATCTTCTTTTTTTTATGTCGTGTTTTTATGGAAAGGAATCTCTATGACTTTAGTAAGCAACTTAGAATCTTTAAGGACTTTTTCTCTAGTACACGTATGACTGTGAACACACAAAATGGAGATTATGATCATTAAATCTAACAAGATCAAGTACAATAATTTTGTATATGGAAATAATATTTTGGAGGAAGCCCAATGGCTGGACCGTGGAGTTCTATCTACACTTTTTTGATCTGGTGGGGACAGATCTCTTGGAACTTGTTGAAGATTCTAGAATACATGGTAAGATCATTGGGGCAATAAACTCCACCTTTTTTTACCCTTATTCCAAAAGAAAATCATCCAACAACCTTTGGAGACTTTCGTCTGATTGCACTCTGTAATCTCAGCTACAAGTTCATTTCTAAGATAATTGCAAACAGGATCAAACCTATTCTCTCACGTACCTTGTCAGCTGAACAACTTGGATTCTTAAAGGGCCGTCAAATACTTGATGTTGTTGTCTCCGCTCAAGAATGTTTACACAACATAAAGAAAAAAAACACTCCTTCCCTCATACTTAAGCTTGATCTTAAAAAGGCATTCGACTGCATAAACTGGGATTTTCTCAGAATGATTTTAATCAAGTTTGGCTTCCGACAAAACATCCTAAATTGGATTATGAGCTGTGTTACCAGTGAAAACACTGCAGTGCTCATTAATGGAGAACCCTCAACTTTCTTCCGTAGAGGCAAAGGTCTCCGACAGGGCTGCCCATTGTCTCCACTCCTTTTCATACTAGCCATGGAAGGCCTAAGTCTTTTATTAAAAAAAATCCAAGCCGAGGGCAGGATTAAAGGGATAAAAGTCTCAAGATTAGTAAAAATCCTTCACCTATTCTTTGTCGATGACATCCTTATACTGACAAAAGCCAACTTGTCTGAATGGAAGGAAATCTCAAAAATCTTAAACATCTTATGTTCTACCTCAGGCCTACAAATAAATTGGATCAAGTCAACCTTCCACTATGACATTATTACTGCTCAAAACTTGGTTTTACTACAGACCATCTTCCCCCACTCATTTGTACGCCTTTCCATTGGCTTCAAGTACCTTGGATACTATATTAAGGCCGAACAATACAAAGCTTCTGACTAGGATTGGTTAATTACAAAGGTGGAAAAAAGAGTGAGCCACTGGTGCAACATATGGCTCACCATTGGAGGTCACTTCACACTTATAAAATATGTTCTTGAGGGCCAGCCTATCTACTGGATTGCGCTTGCAGCCATACCAATCTCTGTTTTGGATAAACTCAAATCACTCACCTACAGGTTCCTCTGGTCTGGCAGTAAGAAAAAGTAGAAAATTCAGATCGACAACTGGGAATAGATAGCCAAACCAAAATCCAAAGGCGGTTGGGGGATYAGGAACATCTTTAAATTTAATCAAGCTCTCGCTCCAAGCTCCCTTTGGCAAGCATTAACTTCTAGTGGCATTTATAGTGCCATCATCAAGGACAAATATATTCCTTTCACTTCAGTTGAAACCTGGCTTTGTGCTGGTCATCCACCTGCAAAAAATACCTCACGAACCTGGCGAATTATCACCAAGTTAGCACACTGGATCACCATGGGTCTTTGCTGGATTCCGGGATCCAACCACTCCGTCATCGTCGGATCAAACCGCATTATTGGTTTGTGTAATTCCTCTATACTCTCTCCCAAACTTATCACTTTTTTAAATAACAAAAATAACTATTACCTATATCAAGCCCGCCATCCCAGTGATTCATGATTACAACCAACAATTTGGAAAACTAGTTGCGAATTAGAGCTACCTCCAGACTTGGCATCGGATTGGGACTGCTACTGTACAAACCTAATTCGCATGGGCATTTTGCTAAAAAGTTCAGAGGACCAAATGTTGTGGGATGAAGGTGACAACACCGAAATTATTTTGGTCAAAAAATTATATGCTGCAATTGCAAACGTTGAATGACCCAACAATATTATCGGCTGGCTTATCGACTTCTGGAAATGGAAACTCCCTTTAAAAATCAAGATTTTCACTTGGATCTCATTGAATAATAAAATCCCCACCTGGGACTTTCTTCAGAAAAGAGGTTGGACTAGACCGAATATATGTCCACTCTGCCTCCGGGGAGAAGAGACTGCAGACCACATATTCACCCAATGCCTGTTCACTCGCCAGGTATGGGACAAAATAATCCAGGACAGTAATTTAAAAACAGATTGGATTGGCAGGACTATCAACGATTGCTTGGACCTTTGGACTACAACTGAAAAATTCTACAAAATCCTGCCTCTTTTGGTCAACTGGTATATATGGCACTGGCTGAAGGATTTAAATTTTCAAAAATTTAAATCCTTCAGCCAATGCTATATCATATAAAGCCTTGGGACTGTTCCACCTCTGGAAAGACATATACCCGGACACTGGAAAAAAAAAAAGATCTTAGTCAAGCCACCTTCCTCATTACAATTTCCAACAGAATGGTTTGACGATGCATCACAACAAAATGGATCTATGAGTGGTGCAGGGGGGCTGATAAATATCAGTCAAAACTCCATTTACAGGTGGACTCTCTGCTACGGCCCAACCACCAACACAAGGGCGAAACTTCTGGGTGCCTGGGCAACACTACTCCTAGCTACTAGACTGAACATAAATAGCATGCATCTGATCGGGGACTCCAGATTCATAATAGACTGGCTGAATCACTAGGGAAATTTAAAAACCATCACACTCTTAGCCTGGAAAGATAGAATTTGATCACTCATGCGTCAATTCAAGAATCTATCTTTCACACATACTTCTCGAGAATACAACTTGGAAGCGGATTTCCTATCCAAGGCTGCCCTATAGAGGAAAGTTGGCGTGCTCCACTACAACCACTGGCTGGATGACCACGAGGCCCCCACTCATACTGTTCAGATTTTTTAAGTCAAAGGACCAACATTGGATGCGATCTTCAACAACACTCCAACAATATCTCTGCAAAACTTTCAAAATTTCTCTTCTCTCCATCTCAAGATCAGTTAACTTTTCTCGACTGATCATTCTCTCTTTAGAACTTGCAAGCACATCTTGGCTCTCTTGCACCTTGCCTTATATTTTTTCTTGACAGAGATCACTCAAAAATCTATACTTGCATTGAGAACACATTATATTTTTTATAAATATAATTGAGGAATTTTTCTATTGGAAAAAGTATCTTGTAATCGATATTCATCACAAGCTCAATTGGAACTATATAATTGAGAAAAGGATAAATGGAGGGAGGAAAGCTTATTATGGGTTTGAAAATAATTGTAAATTAACTTACCTTTGGCTATGGAATAAGAAAAAGCTCATCTTTGAGAATCTTGTCACTCTTGTTATCTTGTATGGATGTGAAGTTTGGGGATGCAATATCTCTCGAGAATCTTTGAGAAAGATAGAGTAGATCCAAAAGAATTTTATAACTTATAATCTTAAAATAAAGTGCAATACACCCTATTATATCCTCCTCATAGAAGCAAGCCTTTCCCCCCATTGAGAGCACATCAATGATTAGGTACTTTATGTACAAGAGAAAGATAAACAACATGGATAACAAGAGGTTCCCCAAAATTGCTTTAAAATCTAGCCGAAATCACCAACGACTCAATCGAGGATGGCATAATGATGCCAAGTCTTGGCTAAATCATTAGGGAATAAAAAAATAAGTTATTCTGCATAATATTGATGATATTAAAAATATTGTACAAGCTAAATTTAAGGAGAATCTATGGTGCAATAAAGAATTAGAGGATAAAATAAAATAAAGATATTATAACCATGTGGTTAACCAAAACCTTGAAGATCAAAATTATCTCTTTGTTTTGACTTGCATAAAGAAGAGAATCAATATTGTTAAAATAATAACTAATTCTCATGAGTTGCATAGTGAAATTGAGCATTGAACAATCCCCAAAACACCATGGTAAGAAAGAATATGTCACCCTTGTGACACCAAGAGGACCAACCTTTCAAAACTTTAATGATCTTGGAACACTTCTCTTAATGCTTTTCAAGCATCCAAATAACATTTTAAAGAAATCCAAATAATCTCTTGCTTTTCTTAAGGTCCAATATACCAATTTTAATATGTGCGTTAACTATATAATATATATATATATATATATATATATATATATATAGCATAAAAATAATTAAAAACAATTTATTATTAAAATAATATAAAATACATTATTATAATAAAAATAATTTAATATAAAATAATTTAAATTTAGAATATTTGAAATTTTTTTGTTTTAACTTTTATTTTATTTATTTATATTTTGAAATATTTTAATTTGTATTTTAAATATTTTAATGAATATAAAATTAAAATGATTTTTTATTAATTATAATTTAATTTAAAGTAAAAATAATTCAATTAAATTTAATAGTTAAATATATGTGAAAAACATATCTCCACATTATTATTATTAATATTAAAACTTTCTAATATTCAAGTTCAAATAAAGATAATATTGACTAAACTAATATCCACCAAACTAAATTGAACCTTTTAGAATTCTTATTCTTGGGGTTTTTCCCGTCCAACATCGATTAAAGATTTAATTTTTGAACAGTTGTTCGGCACGTGCTTATCGTTTTAAAGTGCGTACATATACAACAAATCATTTTGTGTATTTGCCACAATTAAAGCCTGCCTAGCAAAATAATTGGAGGAGAGAGAAGAAGGAGAGTATATGCCAATTCCAAACCTTTCACAATTAAGGGTCCCATCATATCCACCGACACCACGTTCAATGAATTTGTGACCGCAGATCCACTTTGGATCCCTAGAAGAACAACCACACCACTAACCACGGTTGGCAAAATCCATTAGCAAGCTACTTGTTCGGTCACTTTTTTTCATATAAGTGTAAAGTTAAATTTGTTTAAGGATATACTTATTTTCATTAAAATATATTATAGGAACGATTAATAATAGGTAGAGCATAGTTGAAAACTTAATTATTAGTAGTATTATGATGTTTTAATGTAAAAGGCAATAATGGAAAGGAACGAATTGATGAATTTCCATTTTGGTAATGATATTGTCAAAATCATGTTTACCAGGTAGAGTAAATTAATAAGTTTTGAATATTTTTTATTTTTTTTATAAATTTAGTAGGAATTATGTGAAAAGTTATAAAAAAAATTTTTAACATAGTTGAAAACTTAATTATTAGTAGTATTATGATGTTTTAATGTAAAAGTCAATAATGGAAAGGAACAAATTTCAGTGGATGAATTTCCATTTTGGTAATGATATTGTCAAAAGTAATGTTTACCTGGTAGGGTAAATTAATAAGTTTTGAATATTTTTTATTTTTTTTATAAATTTAGTAGGAATTTTGTGAAAAGTTATAATTTTTTTTTTTTAACATAGTTGAAAACTTAATTATTAGTAGTATTATGACGTTTTAATGTAAAAGTCAATAATGGAAAGGAACAAATTTCAGTGGATGAATTTCCATTTTGGTAATGATATTGTCAAAAGTAATGTTTACCAGGTACAGTAAATTAATAGGTTTTGAATATTTTTTAATTTTTTTTATAAATTTAATAGGAATTTTGTGAAAAGTTATAATTTTTTTTTAGCATAGTTGAAAACTTAATTATTAGTAGTATTATGATGTTTTAATGTAAAAGTCAATAAGGGAAAGGAACAAATTTCAGTGGATGAATTTTCATTTTGGTAATGATATTGTCAAAAGTAATGTTTAAAGTAATGTTTAGAGGTAGAGTAAATTAATAAGTTTTGAATATTTTTTATTTTTTTTATAAACTTAGTAGGAATTTTGTGAAAAGTTATAATTTTTTTTTGATTGATTGATAAGAATTTTGATACAAAAATTTGGTTTTTAAGGATTTTAATTCATTTAAAAAGTACTTAGTTTAAAATTTTTAATATATTAAGGTGGAACTTTCTCTTATTTGAAAATATGGACTTACCGAAAAGGTTGAATTTGTTCACTTATTAACTTACTTCATTATGAGGCTCGTATAGTATGCAGACTCATAATCTTATTTAGAGGACATGTGAATGCTAAAAGGAGTAACTTAATAAGTGGACAAATTCAACCTTTTTTTGGTAGAAATTCTTCCCTAAATTTGGTAGGAATTTCACTAGAAGTTATAGTTCCACCTAATTGATGGAAACAATTTTTTTGTCCTTAGGGGTTTTGGCCCATTTTAAGATGACTCATATTGCTAAAATTTCAAAAAATTAAGTGGATCACGGTGGAACTTTGCCTTGTCATAAATAAAATAAACTCACTAGAAAAGTTAACTTTTTTCACTTATTAACTCATTCCCACATATCATCGTCAACAATATACTTCATCAAGCTTCAATTCATCAACAATAATTTAGCTTATTATGCTAATGGAGAGCCAAAAGTTAGACTATTGTAGAGGTTGATTGTTGGAATCATTGATTGCGGTTTAGAGAACTAGAAAAATTAACTTTGTTCACTTATTAACTCACTCCCTTGTATCATCGTCAACAATATACTTCATCAAACTTTAATTCATCAACAATAATTTGGCTTATTATGCTAATGGAGAGCCAAGAGTCAAACTATTGTAGAGGTTGTTTGTTGGAATCATTGATTGTGGTTTAGAGAACGGAGAGCTAAGATGGAAATTGCCCATCATTACATTTGGGAGATGAGAACACATCTTTCTTAGTGAGAAGGAGAACCAACACTAGGCACAAAGAGGGAAGAAGCTTACCAAAATTATAGCCATTACTCGAGTCTAGATTCCATAGTAGATGAACGATAGACTTGTTGTGTCTACAACCAAATATCACCTACACTTTGTTGGTGAGTCTTTCTTCCAAAAGAGGAAGCAATTATTGATTACTTCGTCATTACTAATTAAGTGTATCAAGTGTGTCTACAACCAAAGATCACCTGCACTTTGTTGGTGAGTCTTTCTTCCAAAAGAGGAAGCAATTACTGATTACTTGGTCATTACTGATTAAGTGTTGTAACCTTTCCTATTACCTCCAGTTATTGGAATAAGAATATTAAGACTCTAGATGATCTTGATTTGTAATTTGTTGCTACATGGGATTCTTTGGATCCAAGCAAGCCTCTGCTTATGCTAGTTTTCCCATTTTTGTTTCCAAGGTAAATACTATGTGTTCTATGTTGTGTGATTACATGTGTTTGTTGTTTTGTACTCATTTCCTAAATACACAATTAAATCTGAAAATGAAAATTGCACAAAATTAAGATCCTTACAGAACAACTATTCATCTTAAGTAGAGCATAGAAATGTTAAAATAAACCAACATTTAAAAAGTAAATAGTATCCATGATGGTGAATTGACCG
>SNQJ01S0029330.1:44555-60131 GCA_010110895.2 Picea sitchensis | reverse complement strand
GTCTCTTGTGAATGTGTATTTCTCAGTGATCTTGTTCTTATGATGCTCTTATCTATTGCAATGCAAAGAACTATAATAATGGCATAAACATTAAAATTTTAGGCCCTCAAAATGGCCCCAGAAGTTTAGGAACTGAAAAACTGCTAAAAATAGTAAGTTACCAAAAAACGTTTTGAGCAAGTTGGAATAGGTGGGTGGCCACCGATATCCACCTGGATCAATGCTCCCTTCTTAGGAAGCAATGGTATCCATTGCGTTGAGTTACTAGGGGAGAGGGGGAAGCGTTTGTTGAATTTGAACCTTGGTGAGTTGCTTGCCTTGCTGGAGAAGTTGTGTTGCTTAGCTTGTGGAAGGCTGTCGAGAACCTGATGTTGGAAGGGTTGGACCTTTTTAACCAGTCGGTCTACCTGATATGACTATGTGCAGAAGGAATCTTTGCACTTTTCTAAAATCTTGTTGACTTGCTTTTGTTGGATAGAAGGTGCTTAATCTGAGGCTGTAGTGGTTACAATTTCCTTCTATTCACCTTTTGAACAAATTGTGAAGAAGTTGAATTTTGTAGTATGAGATACTAACTTCCAGCACTGCTTAGGTGGGAAAGTAGTTGGAACTACCTCTAGTATCTTGTAGAGATGACCCCAGAGTAACAATGACATTATGGGGTCGAGACTCATAAATAGCATGGACCTTCCACATATATGGATGGCCCAAAAGAACATAACATACATCCAATGGGGAAACATCACATAATACCTCACCCTTGAAGGTCTGGATGATGTATGATAATCGACACTGTTGGCTGACACAAAGATCTCGTCCCTGGCGAAGCCACCTGATGTTGTATGGATGTGGGTGCGGTGTTTTCGAAAATCCCAATTGTTTGACGACCTCTGCTGAGATGCGGTTCTTATGGCTTCCGATATCAACAATAAAATGCAGTGGGGTCCCCTTCACCCACATCTGTGAGTGAGAAAGGTGCTCCCCCTCTTCAGGATTCTGCTGGTTGTTTTGGTTGAATTGTTGCGGTCACGAAAATATCAATGGGGTCTGTGTCGATGATCTGTCTTCTACTAATATTTTCTTAATAAGATTCCAAATCAGGGTTCAACTCCTTTTCTTTGATCTCAGCCACCAATGACTGTTTTGAGAGACATTCATCAGTGTTGTGTCACGAGATTTTGTGGAAATCACACCATTTTCTAGTGTCCTTCTTTGTCTTTCCATTACCCTTCTTTTCCTATGGCTTGGAATGGTTTTATAAAGGATGGTTGTTAGGTCCGTCTTTACCATACTTTGGTTGTTGCGGATTTGCAGACCCAAACTCCCACTTGTTCTGGTGCTTAAATTTCTGCTCGATTTTAACAACATATCGATAAGCAACACCCAATGATGAGATGTCTAGAAAATCCATTTCATTTTGGATGTATCTGTGTAGAGCCCCATGGTATTTCAGAACCAAATTTCGCTTGTATTCTTTGATACCCATCTTGGTGCGCAAAGTATGGAAGGTATTGATGAACTCCGACACTGCTTGGCCCCTCTCTTGACGCAATGTGGTCCATCTCATGTAGTTGTCATCATAGTTACCAACAGGGTAATATTGTTCTTTGACCGCATCCACAAAAAAATCCCAAGTGGGCTCGACCCCATATATTCTAGACTCCTCTGTGGAAATTTTCTTCTAGTATGTTTCCCACCAATGCTTGACATGGGGGAGAGCCTTAAGGAGTGCGAAGGTGATCTTTTCCATGTCGAAAAAATTGTGAACAGAGAAATAACCTTCTAGCAGATTAACCATTTTTCTAGGGATTCCACATCTATCCGACCTTCAAATACATGAATATCAAAATTAACTTGTACCTTAAAAGGAGAGGTACTTCCAAAGTGGTCGCTTTATGAAGACGTGCCTGCTGTTATTGGCAATCATTGAAGGATGTGGGAAAAATTCTTCATCATTTCATCCCTCTGTCGTGTGAGAGCTTGCTCAAGCAACAAATTAATAGAATCTTCTACTCCATTGCTTTTCTTTTCTTCCTCCATGGAGGGTTTCTTGGGTGTGTGAGAGAAACTGTCCTCAAGAGAGACAAGCTCAAGACCCAACTTGCAATACTCAGACCTTGTATGGGACATGCATTGAAAAACGATCAAGAGCAGTCTGCTCTTATACCATTGATCCAAATTATTTTGAGCATGAAATGAGAGTGGAGGTATAATAAAGAAATGTACAAAAAAATATTAGATATACAATAATATAACAAAGATATAACCATAAACACATAGATACAGTAATACACAATTTCTATTAATGAGTGAAATGTAAAAAACTGTAGAAATACAGAGTGAAAGACTCTCTAGAATGGTGGCAACATATCTCTGAGAAGAGATGTGACGAATACTCACATTCGCAAGAAGATGATTGTTAAAATGAGGCTCCAAAGGCATTTTTAACATAAATAAAATCCAAAACCCTAACCCTGGAAGATGAAAAGCCAACAATTTTGTGGACCTTGTTTTGGGTAGTTTGATGTATCAATTTCTCGGGGACGTAACTTTGGCATACAATATTCGTTTGGGGTGCACGATAGCTCATTGGAAAGGTATAGATGAGGAGATTAATTTTTGGGGCTCAATCAGAGCCTTAAATTTTCAATGAGGCACTCGATCATGAAAAAACGTTTTTTAGGCCCTCAAAATGGCCCCAGAAGTTTAGGAACCGAAAAACTACTAAAAATAGTAAGTTGTCAGAAAACTGTTTTGAGCCAATTAGAATAGGTGGGTGGCCACCGATATCCACCTGGATCATGGACACATGACATTAAGTAACAACCTATATCTTAACTAGGGGATTTAGGGTGGGACCTTAACAGACCCTCCCCCTTACAAAGCAGTGTTGTCCTCAAGGCTGGAGATGAGAATGGTGTTGTAGGATATTGGTTGGTTTCCATGTGTCATCTTTCTGTTATGTATCCTTCAATTGGATTAAGACTTCCTGGATAATGAACTAGTGGAGACAACATTCTTTTTTGTCTAAAATGGCCTTGGGATACAACCAAATGGTACCCTCATCATCTAATTCTAGGAGGATGGTTTGAACTTTGCAATTTGTCTTGACAACTTTCTTCAAGTAGGACACATGAAACACTGGGTGGATCTTAGAGTGGGCTTGAAAATCCAACTTGTAAGAAATATGGAAAATATGTTTGAGTATGGTATAAGGTCCATAAAAATTAGATGCTAAGTTTTGGTGGCTCTTCTCATTGAGTGATGTCTTCTTATAGGGATAAAGACAAAGGAACACATGATCCCTTTCTTCAAAGTGGTAGTCAAATTGATGTTGATCAATCTATTTCTTCATCCTATTTGAACCAACACAAAATTGTCATTGAGTGTATACAAAATGTCAACATGATTTGTTAGGATTTGGTCCACCACCTAAACCTTAAACATCCTTGGTAAGTAGGAGATCATTGATGTATTTGTCCATAGACTGTTTCATACTAATAACATTTTGGTAGAACCATGATAGGTGGTATTACACCACCATTCTACAAGGGGTAGACACTAAATGCAATGGGATTGACATTTTGACGCAAAATAATGTAAATAAGTTTCTAGACACTTGTTGATCACTTTTATATAACCATTTTTTTAGGGATGATAGGATATGTTGATGTACAATTGGGTACTTTGAAGTTGAAACAACTCCTACTAGAAATTTCTAGTGAATCATATAGGATCATGATTGATCACAATTGAATCATGCATGACATGGAGTTAAAAAAAATGCCTATAAAGACGTGTGCATGGTGGATGATTTGAAAGGGTGTTGTAAGGCACAAATGTGATCATATTTAGAAATATTATCAACAACTACCATGATGACTAATTTGTTTCCTACTTGAGGTAACCAAACAATGAAATCCATGGACATGTTAGTACAAATTGTGGTAGGAATTGGTAAAGGTTGTAATGATCCTCTTGACACTTCACTATCTCCTCCTTGTACCTTTGGGATGTTTCACATTCAACAAAAAATATGAAAATATATTTCTTCTTTCCTTCCCAAAAGAGTGATCGCTCAGTTTGTTCATATGTTTTCTAAGACCTTGAGTGATTGGCCATGGGAGATAAATGTAATTCAATAACACTTTGAATTTAAATGTTGAATTCAAAACCAAAATGATACACCCTATATAACATAATGAATCATTTTTCCTACTATATCCTAGATGGGCATGGGGGTCATCTTGTAGATAATGGAGAATTTTCACTATCTTGGCATCCGCTAATCAGTCTTTATTCTTTTTTTTTTACCAGAACTGGGTAATTTTTATATTAATAAAAAATGTAGTGATGAATCACTACTGAGGTACAAGAAAGAGGCTTCTTTCCTTCATATGATAATAGATTTATAGTCAATACATTGTCCTATTAGTTCTAAATATGGAAATTTTAGATTCATCATATTTCTAAAATACCTGAAATTATAAATTCTACAAAAAAAGCCTAATATAAAAAATAATTTGAAGAGAATAGTACTAGTTGGTCAGAGGGGAAGAGTCACTCATCATATTCCTTTTGATATCAATTCCCTCTTCCAAAATTTCCCTCCCCTTTTCTATTTTCCCAAATTCTTTTTTCCCTTTCTTTTCCCTCTTCTATACTTACCTGTTTTTTCCCTTTTTCATTTTTTCCCTTCTACTTTCCCTTTCTAGTTCTATACTTAGTCGTTTTTGTAGAACGACGGGTTACCAGGTTGGTGGAATTGAAGATTCTCATCCCCATCCATACCCTCACATCATGAGTTTGACCAACCGCCGCACTATTCTATACTTAGACAATTTTACGATTGTGGGTTCCCAGGTTGGTGGGGTCGAACTCTCATACCCCATATTCCGTGATATACATTTTTCATCCAAAAGTTTTGTGATCTACATTTTGACCCCCAGACTCCCCAAACTTCCAAGTCTCATTCCTCCTACGATGAGTCTTACTGACCACCTCGCTATTCAATAATTAGTCGATTTTGAACCTTTTGCAGTCACGGGTTCCCAGGTTCCCAAAAGTCTCAAATCCTATTTCGCTCTCGTCCATCCCCACCACCCTCGCGCTCTTCCCAATGTGCATTTAGTATGCTTTGAATGCTAACAACTCATCATACATGTTCATAAATATTTTCATTAATAAGCGAAGGGATCGAGGATATTTCCTATTAAAACACATTAAACCAAGATTTACGGAGGATTATATTATCCCTCTCAAGCGTTCATTTTAAACATTATTTGGAGAAAATGAACGTTTTCGTCAACTTATGGAAACAACTCAACAATAGTTATGTGGAGATACATTGAGCATTTTCGGTCGTGAGGACCAGATCTTTCAGTGGTCCATAGCATATTCTTACTACTCATCCCCTTTTTCCCAAAAGGAAGTAATTTGGACATTTGGAATTGCGTGCGCAGGTTGTGTCCCAAAAGTCTTTGAATATAAGGAGTTGGTCGCCTGGTGCACCGAGATATATAGTCCAAGCCATTAGATCATTCAATTGCGGGATCATTCCCCTATCTCTCTGTCGCCTCAGGTATTTTGTAAGATTTTGAGACTTCTAGAGCCAACGCTTACCTTCAAGGGTGAATATTGTAGAGAATTCTTAAAGAAGCATGACAATGGATTATACCTCTTACTCGAGTTCCTGGAGAACCCAACGCCCGTCCCCAAGGACATCACAAGTTTGCAAGTTAGCTCATTCAAAAATCCTTTCCGGGAAATTGCTTGGATTTTTAGGATAACAAGAAAAGAAACTATAGACAACATTTCTCGCATGATTCTTTACATTTTATATTTTACGGTCAAGGAACAAGCCATACTCGATTGGGAAAATTTTATTTCCATTGAAATATCTTCCCAATTGTCACAATACAAGAAGGAGAAGAAATTGTTTATGTCATCTTATTTTGTTTTAGCGATAGCACATTGCTCTCAGTTTTCGAGATTATCTGTGTGTAAGAAGGTAAACTATGAATTCAACCTGGTAACCTTCTAGTATAAAACATTATGGAGGCACAAAACCTCCCAACATTTTTATGAAGTTTTTAATGATTTTGTCTCAGTTTTTAAAGGCTTTTTGTTTGGAAAGGACACTCCCTGGATGTCTGACCAGGCGAGTAAGTTACTGGATAGGAAGGGGACACTAGAACAAATGGAGAATTACAATGTCATAAGGATTTTTAGTACTAAGGAAAATCCTTCCTTCCTTCCATGCTACATATCTGACAAAATGTTTGTTACTGAAATAGAAAGGAAGTACAACTACTGGTTGCAGTTTTTCCATGAAAAGAGAAAAAGGCAATTCATACCTCTGCCTTAGAAAGTTGGAGATTTCATTTTCAGAAATATGAACAATGTTGATGAATTTGCAGGCCATTTCCATAGCCTGAATTTAATATATGATGAAAAGGTAAAAGGGTTCGAACCTAGTGGAATTTTTGTAGAACATCTACTGGCAATTGGCTTCAACAATTCTTTTATTAATGTTATTTTGAATGAAGAAAGACACAATGACTCAAGCACTCTTTCCCACAACACTTGCGACCTGGGAACAATACTCAACACCAATGAGTCGTACAAGTAGAAAGGAAAAGGTCCTGGTGAAAAGAGTTCCAAATCCCCAACTGTCACTCCAAAGAGTACAACATCTCAGAGCAGTGCTCCAACAACCCACCAAGTTAAGAAAGTAACCCACAATTCTTCAGGCACAAGAGGAGATAAGGACCCTCCTTCGGGAAAAATTGAAAGCTACCATAAGCTTCCCTTGAGGAAGAAAAGAAAAATAAATGTGCAAGAAGAGGAGGGACCTCGAGGAGAAAGCGACATCCACAACCTCTCCCTCGAGGATATGGAACTTGATATTGACATCGAAAAGATGCTCCCCAATGTTGATTAGCTAGAGAACACAACTCACCAGAATCCTATGATGGAAATAATTGAGAGCGAGACTTTCGATGAAGAAGAGTCTTTTGTATTTCAGAGCATTGTTTTTGACAATGAGTCCAAAAATTTAATTATTGAGAAAAGAGATGTAAAGAATAAAAAGGGGAAATCTCGTTCAGAGGTTAACCTATGGAACATGCAACCTTTCCAAATTTCCCAAATTCACCGAGCAACTAGAGATGCTCGACACAGTCATAGGCTTTGGTTTTAAAGTTACCAATATGATAGAGTTGAGAAGAAGAGAGGAGGTTCTCCCTCCTCCAAATCGGATAAAACAACTGAATGCATGCTGGAAGGAAAAGGTTAAGAACTTGAATATTATTATTCAAGCATGCAACCAAGCCATAACTAAGAGAGAAGAAATATTTAAAAGGTTGACCGAGATAGACCTAACTGGGAGCACCAATGAGGTCCAAGACTCCAAATTGATTCTCAACTTGTTGTTCCTAACCAAGCAAGCCTTTTAAAAACAAGTTGAGATCTTTAAAGGGTCGTCATTTGAAAAATTCTATGGAATTATTGAGTATAGTGAAGATGACGAGGAGAACTGGTTAGTGGACTATTCAATGAAAAATAAAGATATTGAAGAAGCTTTGCAAAATATTTCCATTGATCTAAGGGACTTGGAGGGCGAGATTTTCAATATAAAAATCCATCATGAAATCAATGTGGCACCAATGAGAAGCGACATCGAGGAGTGGTTTAAAAAGGATGTCGACAAACTTACCAATGAAGGGAAAAAGGTATTTGAGACGGTTCCTGTAACCGTTGATGAAATCCATAAAAGGAAATCAACGAGAAAGTGGCAAAAAAATAAATACCATCACAGTAAGTTCATACTGATCACATCCTTCTGTATTTAACGAGTTCTTCATCCAATTACTCCACCTCTTTAAATATAAAGGTTTAATCGAGGACTGCTAATTTCCTTTTTCTTCTTACCAAGTCTTGTTGTATTCCGCCACCCACGTTATTCCTTCTACAAACTTCATTCTTATATATATTTTCTTTATGGTCCACGGGATCCCCAATCCCAATCATTATGACAAACACATTTAAATTTCGGAGAATATGTAATGAACTATATATTTTTTAGAAATTACAAGAGAACTATTTTGGGAAAAATCTCGACTGTACTTTGTAACCTAGTTTTTTGAATATAAAGTATTTGAGGTTGATCTATCGTTATATCTATTTGAGTTGCCCATGTATCACTCTGTCAAAGTTCTCTTATGCATGCATATCATTTTCTTTTATTTTTTTTGTGTGATCATAAATGTTTAACTCTACTATGATGGATGTGAGGAAATTTTATTTAATTGCTTTAAATGTGTGTGGTTCCTAGTCCACTCTTAGGAACATTCTTTAAAAGAAAATTAAACATTTTTTTTTTATATTTTTACTTTCTTTTGATTACCGTGACGAACTTATATAAAAATCCCACATTCTGAAGATCTCGAGTCCCACAAAAATCATAAAAGAGGAGTACCACCTCTATAAAAACGCAGGGGGATTTGTATCCTCGTGAGGTTGTTGTTTTAGTCCTAACGGATTCAAGCATCAACATTTTTTGCGACCATACTGGGGACATGAACTGAAAATTCAGAACCTGGCCCAGATTTTGGGAAAGAATATATGAATTTACCCCAGGGTGATCAACCCCATTTAGAAATTGTATTGAATAATCAACGAAGCATTTTACACCAGTTGTATAATATGGTAATAAGGACAGCCCAGACTCAAGAAGAGTTAGAAAGGTCCTGGTAGATATTAGTCCAAGAATAATAAAGAGAAATTCTTCTAAAACAGAGGAGAGAAGAACGACAATATCAAAGAAATCAAAGGCTAGCTAGAGAAGCACAAGAACAAGGTCAAGATCGAAGTCGGACAAATATAAGGGACACATTACCAAAAGTAAAAGTAAGAAAATCTTTGTATTTAGAAGTCAAAAGTCTAGCCCTGAAGTCTCCCTAGACATGGAAGCAAGAGATGAACAACCCCGAGATGAGCATCATGAGGAGAGACAAGGAGGTGGAAGAGATGCTGCAAGAAATCAAGGAATCCCAGGGTTTGGAAATAGAAGGAGAGTAAGAGATTCCCTTCTTAATCTTATAGGTGAACAACATGAGATTCTTGTTATCCATAAGGGCACCTTAAAGGAATTTTTTGGAGACAGAACAATTGATGCAAAGAGGCATCTGCACTTATTTCATGATGTTTGTGACTTTCACTGAGTTGAATATGATGATGTCATGGTGAGGTTATTTCTGCAAACCTTATTAGAAAGAGATTATGAATGGTATACAATGTTTCCCATTAGATCCATTTTCTCATTTAACGACCTCGAAGCTATGTTCCTAACTATGTTTTCCCCTCCAATTTCCTACCATACCCTCCTCACAGAGTTCACCCATATTGGGTTGAGAAAGAACGAAAGGATACAATATTTTAACTTGAGGTTCAATCAGACCTTGAGTAGAATTACAAAAGATGAAATACCAAATGACCCGGTCATTTTCGCTTGTTATAAGAATGCAATGCCCCCGAATGTAAAATATGCTATCAGAACATCCCAAATGGATACTTTGGAGGAGGCAATGACTAAGGCCACTGAGATGGGATAAATTATGATTGATACGGGTGTCTACCCCGACATTATACTGGGAAGAGTACAAAGGCATATGGGGGGATTAAATAATGATAATTAAGAAGCTTACATCTCAAGAAAGAATGAAGAATTTAAAGGAACCATACCTGAAATAAAGGTTGATCCTGTGGCGGTGCATGAAACAAAACAAATAATTGAAATTGCATAGATGAATAGAACCATAAAACATATGCAGAACGAGATAACCAGATTGAGAAGGGGAGAGAATTACATGCCAAACCCAAGAATGTCGATTCTTGAGCAGAGGAGGAACCCTCCCCTTGAAAATAGAGTCAGGTTTGAGAATACTGATGAGAAACAGAGACAAAGGGTTCCCAAACAACCTACTCCAAACGTGGTTGTTCTGGATGATGTCTATGGAGAGAAATTAATCGAGCAAGAAAATTATTACTTACCTTATGAAAGCTCCAAAACTGTGTAGATGGATGAATGCGAGACGTCCATGCATATATTTGGAGAGGGAGACAACGATACTAAATTGCAAGAATATTTCTCCCAGACAAGAGGGTTTGTAAATAGACCAAAGAATAAAGGAGACTCTGACAAGGAAAAACAAAAACAAAAACAAAAATAAAGAACAAATGAAAAAGTCTTGAATGAGAAAGTGATGGATGGAAATGGGACCAAAAGGCAACACATGGAGTCAAGTTCCACTCAAGTGACGTATGGACCTACGTAAATTGAGGATAAATATTCCTTTTACGGAAGTGGTAAAGATTCCTTAGCATAGACATAACATCTTGAAGATGTTGGATGTTCCATCGGAAAGAACTGAAGTTGTTGTTACCAATCCAAAATAGAGCGAGAGCCCGTCAACTGCCAAGTTGAGAGGTAAAATTCCATCCTTCAACATTTCAATTGAAAATAATGATGTTGGATTACATAACTGTTTAGTTGACATTGGCGTGACAGATAATATAATGTCGCTTGCAGTCATGGAGAGATTGGGCATGAGTTGTATTATCCCCTAGCCTAGGGATAGCTAAGGAGATTATGCCTCGAGGCCCATAGGTCCTAGACATGGAGTACCTAGAGCCATATAGACTTGAGAATGGCCCTGGAGGGCCCATCCTTTTCTTCTTCAGTGCCTCCACTTTGTCAGTAGCAATAGCATCCATCACATCGGCCTGGTCCTGCAGCATAAATGGATCTTTCTCCATGAGGTAATGAGTTCGGGTATCATGGTATGTGTCACTCTGATTCTCAAAACAATTGAATATGTGCATTTAATTCCNACATGTGCTTGGACCTTATGCCTTTCCACTTGATCACACCCGGGGGGAATGAAAAGATTCCCTAGTAAGCTAGTACCCATAGGGTTTGAGTTGCCACTGGGGGGATTCATGAAAGGTCATCGTCCGTTCCCACCATACTTACCACTTTCCATCTTTTTCCCACTCATCCATCCCATTACACAGGTCCAGGAATTTGGTTGACCAAATATCTAAGGGTTGTACCTTACCTTGTGGGAAGAAGGAGCTAAAGGAATAGAGGTTAAAAGTAGTTGACAAGAGATAAAATCCAAAAGAATGAAATCTTGAATTTCTTCGCCCAAGGAACCCTGGTAAAGCAATGAAAAGATTCTTAGCAAGAAACAGAGGGACCCATAAAAATAATAAATCAAGACCTAATTGGAGGATAGGGGGTCTCATCATGAGCCAACCTATTAGGTCCATGGGCATGTAGCGGTATGACACTACCATTCAGTTGGTCACCATGCCAGCGTAATGGCTCTTGGTGGCATAGCCAAGAGAAAGGGGGTCTCATCACGAGCCAACCTTCTCATTTCCATGAAATGATTATGGGTAACATTTCCACCATTGGTCACCATGCTAGGGCAGTGTCCCCCAATTAGTCTCTTGAAAGATAAAACAATAAAGAATAAAAGATAAAAGGCATGAATGGACTTGGAAACATTTTCATCCATGACAAGGTGCAACTCACCCTTTTCAGAGGCACCCACAGGTAAGCCATGCATTTCCCTGCTATCACTGCACCCATTGCTCAGACATCCCCTACCACCTCATCCACTCACATGGCCTAGATTTGAATTCACCCGGAAACATCCCACATCCAATGAGCACTAGCTCAATAGGACATCCTAGCGTCCCCTCCAAACTTGGCTTGTAGAATAGCATAACGTCTTTTAACACTTGTCTGGGTAAAAGGGGTTTCATGCACATGTTTAAATAAATTGATGATTAGATTTGATTAACATTGATATGATCCCTATGACTTATGAGCCCATGGAGGGCATATTTTTTGATGTTGCAGGGCCACACCCGATGGACATGTACATATGGGGAGATGATTATTTCATACCTCCATAGGGATAAAATCCCACATGATGGATGATGAGACCCCATCCAGGGGAAGAGATAGATCAAAGGATGACACCAGAGAGAGAGGATGTCGTTTCACCAGGTACAACCTTGCATGCCTGGACCCAGGGGGGTTTTCTCCTTTTCACAATGATGTAGGCCTTGGAAGGCCCATGACATCACCTAGGTCACCCATGATGTCACCCAACATTTTTGATGTTTTGGAGGCAGTTGTGTGCCAAGTGGAACGTGTGGCAGGATCCTGAGGCCCAAGGAAGCCTAACATTTTGCTCCAGGAAGCCAACGTTTCCCAAAAAGGGCCTAACATTACCCTAAAAGGGCACGATGTGACCTTTACACCTTGTTTTAGGGTTTAATTATGACATTTAATGTAAAAACTAGATATTATGTGTAATAGGCCATGCCGACCTTTTTTTTTATCTAATATATAACTCACACTTGTGGGGACTGAAATTTGTGCCCTCCTTAGGGTTTCTTGGCTAAAATTTTAGGCACACTTGTTGAGGAAGGATAAATTTGGATTATTTTGGCAAGTTTCTTGGTGGATGTGTTCAACTAGGGTTCTTCTTGATGAATTCTTGATGTATGTAAGTGATATTTCTGCAATTCTTCTTAATTGAATGGTTATAGTTTTATTTATCTTACATTTACATTCAAGATTATGAAATTGCTTGATTGAACCCTAGGAAGACTAGCACATGTTATTGTCCTAGCTTCAAAATCTTTCACATACTAGATCTTGTCAAGAGGCCACTTTCCTTGAAGCATATGCTAAGGCCTTGCCATTGCAACACCTTAGTATCCATTTCTTCATCTTAGCCAATTTTTGCTTCATCACTTGAGTTAAGGAGGGATGAAATATACTAAGGCATAGGGTTACCTACACCTTAGTGGTTAGTTTCCCTTAGGGTTTGATAATTGGAGCCTTTGGTTACCAACACTCCAATATATCAATCTTTCTTGTCTTTAACTCTTCTACTATCATTAATTTCCTCCAAACATTTGTTTCCACATCATTGACTCCATTTTCCCTAAAGCACTAGTGCAAGTCCTCTTTTGAGTAATTGATCAAAACAACCATCAAAACCTATTCTTTGAGCATCCTACTAACCTTTTCTAACCCTAGAATATCCTAACTTACTAACAATATTGTTGTTGTTGCCAAAGTGAGCTACAAACATTAATTGCAACATTAAAAGTTCCAAAATAAATTGAAAAGGATGATTTATACATTGTCATGTTTGCTTCTAACAAATGCTAGTATTATGATTTCAATGGTTAATGATTCTTAGTCATTTTGAAGCTATTTCAAGGCATTTAATGTGACATATTTCCTTATAAATATTGTTGCTACAATTTTATGTTTACTTCATCATTATCATCCGATTTCTTTATTTGAGAAAGTCAATGGTTTTATGAAGTGCTAACCAACAAGTGTACTTGCAAATATATATAGTTTCTTTTTTCTTTGTTCTGGGAAGGTACACTTCGATATATTATCATTTCATTGGTTATAAAACCAAGACTTTCTGATCAGTGGTGACTTGTGAGAGGGGAACTTTTTATTATCCTTTTTGACCTTGCCTTCTCAAATCCCTAGGTCACCAGGGATGTCTCCTCTGGGTCTACCACCCTAAATAGAAAGGGACATCCTATTGAGGTGGCAGTGATAGGGTAGTCTCTAGTTATGCCAATTTTCTTTACTTTTACCTTTCCTTCTATCAAAGTACAAATTATGCAATAACATTTTGGCACCGTTTCCGGGGAACACTGAGTCAATATCCCTCAAATGACACTTTTTCAGTAAGCCTTTATCCAGGGAAATCTTCTTACAAGCTTACCTGACGACTCCAATAAGGGTGATTCCCTTATTTCTTTGATAATTTCAATAAAATTATCTGATGACTCCACAATCCACAAGGAGGTACACCAACCCTCCCCAATCCTTTAGAAGAAAGCCTCCCCGAAAATATCATGTAGTAAAATCACTTTTCAGAGGAAACCTTCCCTTAAACACAATGTATAGCATGAGAAATCAAACCACTATTCCAAACCAAGCCAATAATCAAAGAAAATGGTCATCCAACCTTTTCAAAACACTAGACATGACAACTATACCAGGATACCCTAGGCAAATGCCCCCCAAGTATGAAAAATGGTTGCCTAAATTCACCGGTAATGATGTAATCATTGCCGAGGATTACATGAGAAATTTTTGGGCATTCTTCTAGCTTCATACCATTAGTGATGATGCTGAATATTTGGCTATGAAATTGTTCTCTACTACCCTCCATGATGGCGCAAAGCATTGGTATAATGGTCTTCCTAATGGAAATACTAAAACCATGGATAAGTTAGAGGAAGTCTTCCTCAAATGATGGAGTATCAAAGAAGACCCCAATATGCTACTGATAAGGATGAATAACCTCGTGAAATAAGAGAATGAGAAAATTAGATAATTCCACATCAAGTTTGAAACCCTGTTGCAAAAAATCCCTGTGAGTCATCATCCATATCCTAGTTTCCTTTTGTTCATTTATACCAAAGCCTTCACTGGCCAACTAGGTTATCTCCTCAGAGATAAAAAACCCTCAAATGATCCAATAATCCCAAGAAGTATACACAAGGATCGAAGAAAACCTTTTATCATCCAAATTTGAACCTTTCTCAACCCCAAGAGTCAAGATGGACACTAAACCTAAGATAGTCCACAATGATGAACCTACCTCAAACATTAGTGCTAGATTGGATAAGTTGCAACTGACTGTATATGGCATAGTAAAAACCCAAGAGCTAATGATGAATAATATTTTCAACCTAGAGAGTACTCAACAACAACCCCCTATGGTTCCATACAAGGGTCAATTCCAGAAAGAGAACCAATTTTTCAGACCAAAGAATGATCAAGAGGTTCCAAATACTTTATCTCCAACCAATGTGTTGGATGAAAATCCTTGTTGCCTGCAATGCAGTGAGTCACACTGGGAATATGAATGTACTTAAAACAATGGAAGCCATGACCAAGTAAACATAATGGACCATACCATAGAGGATCCCCATATTTTCCTTAATATTACCCTTGAGGAACATCAAGAGGGCATTATAAAGGAAGAATCCAGGAAGGGTAGGATGGAGGTTATAAATAACCTTGAACAAGAATTTGTTAAGAACCTGAATAGATCTACAAATATAATCACCAAAAATACTGAATGCACAATAGATCCACATAGAAAGATAGAAGAAACCACAGTTTATTATTACCAAACCCTTGAGGTAGGGAAACACCATACAATGGATCCTATTATGGAAGGGATCCTCTCCTGTTCACTTGCCTCTTCGAGGGGGCATCCTCCTAATGAGCTTAAGCTCTAAATACAATAATTCTCTTCATATTCCATTACATTGCTTGAACCTCTTTATATAGTGCTAGCATCACCTAAGAACATTCTAGAGGAGGAATCTTCTAAAAGTAGAACCTATTATATCTAACTACCCATTTGTTATATCTAACTACCATAGTGGGCCTTATTTAATAATATAGTGGTCCTAGTCCATCATACATTGAATGACCTCCAC